>JAOTQQ010000063.1:7390017-7412850 GCA_026546715.1 Gallinago undulata | reverse complement strand
CCCATCCCTGGAGGTGTTCAAGGCCAGGCTGGATGGGGCTTTGAGCAACCTGGTGTAGTGGGAGGTGTCCCTGCCCAGGGCAGGGGGGTCGGAACTCGATGAGCTTTAAGGTCCCTTCCAACTCAAATGATTCTATGATTCTGTGAATTCTGGTGATGTTCAGTTTGAATATAGAATTTGTATGAAATGTTCCTGCCCTCACACAGATGCTGTGTCCTGGAGTTCACAGTTTATTTCACTCCCTTTCCCGAAGAAGTGCAGACATTCAGGAACATAACACACACACGCAAAGCTGTCTGACACTCACAACCTTACTTGTAGCACACAAAACAAAATCAGAACAGTAAAATAAATGAAGGGAGTGGGGGTGGCGGCAAGGAAGATGACTATCAGAGATTTGACATAGAGGTGACCCATTTGCTCCTCTGACTGCTGTGGAGCTAATTAAACACAGCATCTCTAGAAATAAAGTGCTGGAGAGAGAGAAAGTAGTCAGTTGCTCTCACTGCATATGTCACTTGGGATTATGATTATACCCATTGCTAAAAGGCAGTTGAATAAGCAAATGTTGTTTTGCAGGAAGTAGGAAAAAAATTCCATCTATCGTCCTGTACAGCCAGACACGAAATGTATAATTCTGGTAATGAGCACTGGAAGTATGAGCCATGTTTTAAGCCATTTGAGTTATATTTTAAGCCTCCCTTCCCCCACTCTATTTAAAGAGAAGGGAAAATGATTTTATGTAACAAATGCATTTTGTTGATACAAGAGGACATATCTCAGGCTTTATGCTGAAAACTGTCTCAGTGCTTTAATGCTTTGGGGCTTTCTTAATGTTGTGCTGCTGTTCCAAAACTCCTCCATCTCTGGCCATGCTGGCTCAGCTCCGCTCCCTGGCCAGCACAGATCGTCCGGCAGAGGATTCCTGCAGGAAACCTGGTGAAATCCTAGAAGATTTCGATTTATTTTTGATTTTCACGTTTCCGACACTCATTTATTTTTTCCCAAGGATCTGCTGGGACTGCTGCAAACCACTAACCCTCAAAAACATGAGGCTGTAACAATAACGTGAGCGTGGGCCGACGGTGTCACCCTTGGTCTCTGCGGTGACACCCTGTTCCTGCTCCCTCCTTCACCTTGGGGTGGCCCAAGGGCTGAGGGACACAGAAAGCACCAGGTATCGCTAGGGAGCTGTGGGGTTTCTTCTGCACGATAGCTTCAGCTCCTTTTCTACAGAGAAACCTTACAAAACGGAGACCGATGAGTACGGTGTAGGCCGTGCCGGACCCCACACTCCGCCGGGCAGCTCCCCTGGGCCCCAGCCCCGCCGCCGCCATCGCCGGGGCCGCTAAATGCGCTTCTGAAGCGTTTGTTTCACCCCGGCGCAGAGCGCTGCCCCGCCGCCCCTTGCTTTGCCTCATTCCAGCCACAGGAGGGGGTGCGAGGGGCTATAAAGGAGCGGGTCGCGCGCAGGTGGTTTCCCCGGCGCGGGGATGGGCTGCTCCAGCCGAAGGAGGGGACGGGGCCAGCGGCGGGTGTGGGGTTTGGCTTTCCCCCGGCTGGGTTGGGTTGGCAAAGGGCTGCCAGCCCCGGTGAGCGGGCAGGAGAGTGGAGAAGCGGTGAGCGCCTCATCTCCGTGCAGGTGGGTCAGGTGTACCCGCAGGTGGTCTCCGCGTTGTTTCTGTGAGGAAGCTGCGTGGAGCCAGCGCCGTGTCAGGGTTTCACTTCGCCTGGTTAACCTAACCCGCTACCATTGCCTGGGACTCCGTGCGAGCAGCCATCTTCCTAACCTCCTCCCTGAGGGGCTCCACAAGCGTGGCAGAGCCTCATGCAGCCCCTGGCCTGTGTCTGGTGACAGTTCGTTCAGTAAACACCCGGAGCTGGGGTCACTGCGGGCTGTGGTTCCCCTCTCTGGGTGGGGATGTCCCCTCCTACCCGTCCCTTGGGTGGCCCCGCCCCAATCCTCTCCTCAGGTGGGGCGAGTACAACTGAGGGGCTTCTGTAGCCTGTTTGTTCTCAACAGTGACATCAGTTAGTCTTAAAAACCCAAACAAAAAAAAAATAATAGTTGCAGTCTTTCCTTTACGTGGAAATAATAGTATATATATAAATAATAGTATGCAGTCTTTCCAGTCGTACCTTTATGTGGTACGTTATTTTTTCTGAGACTCTGAGCAGTGCCAGAGATGCAGAGGCGAGCTGCCTTGCTGCCCTGTGCCAAAGGCTAAACCATTTTCTTCTTTTTTTTTTTTTTTTTAAACAAAGCAATACAAATATCACTTTCTCTATTTCGCCATACGCTTCCCTGCATGCCCAGGAGGCTCGGGTCCCTTGGCTCGCTGTGCCTGATAGAGGGTGAGCAGAGCGGCCTGACAGACCTTCCCGTGTGTACACCCGTGTCTCTGGCGCTGTGGGATGCGGCCCCGTGTGTCGGGGGAGGCTGTGACATGTGAAAAAGTAGCAAGAAATTGGCACTTAGCTGTGGAGCTATTGCTTGGAGACCAGACTTGCCACGCTGTGTGAGGGAAGTGATGTTTTTGGTGTTTCCCCTGAGCTAGCTCATTGAGGTGAAATTGAAGCCTATTTTCCGCTTCTAAATGCTCTCTGATTCTGCAAGGATTTTCAGCACCCTCCCGGGTCCTCTTCAAATACGTACCTAAATCAAACAATCCCTTACCTCTTTGTTCTCTTCCTCTGGCAGCGTTTTCACTTGATGGCTCTCCCCCCCGACTCTCCCACACCAGCGTGTCTTCCTCGGATGCCCATTATCACAGGTGGGGACAGTTCAGAGATCATCAATGGAACTGCGGTGAGTGGGTAGAAGAAAAGCAGGAAAGCAGATCAAGGGGCTTGTGAGAGCTGCAGATCTGCTGGTTAACTGTATTTCACATATGAAGCACAAAGACCTGGAGTTTCCTTTTGTCCCTTTTCTTCTATTGATTCATGAAATGGAATAGGGAAGAAAAGGCTGCTTCTTGCCATACCTTTGCAAGAGTTGGTGCCTTTTTCACTGTCCAGCTTACATGAGGATTAGAGTTGCTACTCAAAAGGTTATCCAGAATACTCTGTTCTCCTGCCATAGACACCTTCTGCAGTGGATGTTTAGTCAAGCCCATGCCAGACAAACTCCATATGCTGACATGTTTTTCCAAAGGCTATTTTAGTAGTGCATGCTTTCTTTCGCTGCTGTAGTGCAATAAAGATGTACTGTGCCTGAAGTATGAGGTCAGCAGTGCCACCTCTTCTTGCTTCTGTCAGTGGAGGAGCTGATACATGCACTGCAATTGGAAGGGAATATATTTTTTTGCATTTCTTATAAAGGAGGAGAAACATAGTTTATGCCACTCATCTTTAGTACTGCCTTTAAACAGGGAACCACACAGCTTAGTTTTGGTTTGTTTTTTTTGTTTGTTTTGGGTTTTTTTTGCATACATGCTAAAAATCAAACAAGAAACCTGGGAATTAGGAGAACTTGTAACTGCTACCTTTTCCATTTTTTTAAGACGTAAGATAATCCTGTAAGAATTGAGGAGCTAGGGTGTCCTTGGTGTCTGTGCTTGTATGCCTTTTCTGCCACATGTACAGCAGATTTCTTTACTCTTAGTGCATGATATCTAACAAATTGTCTGATATGATGGAAGCAGAAGTTTTAGTACATAACTTAATGAAAGGTCAAGTTCTATATGGAGAAACTACTGGCTGCGTTATAGAAAGAGATGAGGGATTGTCCACAGATCCTCTCCTCTGTAGGTTTTCTGCGCTAAACTCTCTTGCTGTTAGTGGAATAGCTCATCCAGCTGTGTGGTGGTTGAAATTCCGAGTGCCATTACTTGGGTTGCTCAGAAAAATGGTTTAGTTGCTTTAAGTTCGGCCTGTGCAGGCTCTTTCAATACAACTACTTTTTCATATACTTTCCTACACTCTGTGCTTTCTGAATGTTAACTCCTGTTGTGTGTGTAAATAATACACACTAAATCAAGTGGGGAAGGGGAAAAGATCAGGGTTTCTTTTGTGTGATATGTTATCTTAAATTTCTACAGGAGTGTTCCTGGACTGCTTTTTCACAGTCTGTTCTGTTAAATTTTTCTTCTTTTTACCAGTTTACATTAACAGTAGTACGAATTCATTAATACTTCTGTGTTATATGTAGGAACTCAAAAGGTGCTTAATTGCTACTGAAGATATTCATATGCAAATATTCCATATTTTTGAAGTGGTTGAAGTTCTGCTGAGGAGGTAGATCATTATACCACACAACAGATTTCTTTTACATTTAATTTTTTATTCTGAGAAGAGAGCAATACTTTGTTCTCTACTGAGCAAATGTACAAGCTGAAAATTGGTTAAATACCAAAATGCAATGCTAGCATCGGATTGTCAAAATTAGACATTTTCAAATAAGGAATTAATAGCTCACAGGTTTTGTCTTGTTGGCATTGCTGTGCAGCCAGAGGTGCTGTCAGGCCTGTGGCTGCAGTCTCTGCTGTTTGCCTCTGCCTTGTTACGTGCCTGGACCTGCTCTTCCCTTGTAGCTCAGTGAGGGGGTTGTGCTTCTGTCATCTGTTTCAATGTGTGAAGCTGTCTCTGCATCGTGTGGCTCAATGCTGCAGGCCCTGTGGCAATGGAGAGGTCTGTTTAAGAGAGTAATACGCCAGCTATAAGAAGAGGAAAAAGAAACCTTGGCACTTCTAAATAGCACTCTGTGGAGAAGGAGTTTGTATTCTGTTTTTATTAAACTAGTGTAAACTATGGAAGGGGACTTTTGTCTTTTTGATGTTTACAGAATAAATATAATGCAGCAGGAGGCATTGACTTTAAAAGGTACAACTTCTGGGTTTTCTCAAAACAATTTGAGTTTTATTTCCTTCATTGAGTCATTCTTTTCTGGTGGCAGACTTGCCTTGTTGAATGTGAGTAGCACTGGGCTGGCCTGTGAGCTATGGTAGCAGAACTCAGTTTATAATCTTTAAGGATCTTTTGTTTTCCATCTATGTGTTTGTTTTGAGATATGTAGTATTTTGTTGTCAGTTGTTTGCATTCGTAGGATTACTTTGCTTTGAAACTGAGTAATTTTGGGAGGAAGGGAAAAGGAAATGAATATTCCAAAGATGGCAAAGAGTTAATATTTCTGTAAGAAGAGAAAACTCTGAAAGTGTCTTTATATCATAAATGAATGGGCAGACATTCATTAATGCAGGCTGAAAGCCTCCATCTGATGCGTAGCAAAAAAACCTCATTATGGGTCAGTTTTACAAGCTACTGAAAGTCTGTGAAAATCGGAATGATTGCAAGTAAAGCTATCAATGTAAGTAGATGTGTCAGCTCTTGTAGGGGATGTGATTGCAGATGTTCATAGGAAGAATGCTAAATTCCTGTCCTGACATGAATTTTTATAAACCTTTCTGTAAAGAAGATGAAACAAATAAGGTAATACACTTGTTTCAGTATTCATCACATAAAAATAGCTCAGCTAAAAATAGTGCTTAAGATAGTGTTATAATGCATCAGAGCATTAGATTATATGTGTGGGGAACTAATTTTCCCATCCCATGGAATATGAGCTCTGAAAAATTTTCCAGTTTGGCAACAGAAGGAAACTGGAACCTTTCAAAGTCGGAGTGTATTTTCTTTGGGTTTTTGTTTGTTTCAAAATGCACTATTGATGGGGAGACCAGAACCAGCAGTTGGGGCTCATGGAGTTGGGATGTTCAGCATTCAGATTTCAAGTTCCTACTCTGAATCGTGCACAGCATGGGATTTGGAGTATGTCTGATATTCAGAATGGCCGGCTGACTGCTACATTGTAAAGGCTAGCTTCAAAGTGTGATTGTTTAATTATTTTTTTTTTTAAAGTCATCATGGTCTCTCTGGATACCGCTGTTTGTGAGACCATCAGACCACGTTGGTGGGTTATGTGCTGCTTTAAGCACTGCATATGTTTATCCATAAGGAATGCCTGCAATTGGATGGCGCATAAAGCTCAGCCTGTTGTCTTGCTGTGGCTCTCCAGTGGCCCAAGTCATGCCCAGCAAGACTTGGGAAGCTTTGCAGCAGTGGTCTGAAAAAGGAGGGCTGAGAACAGCAGTGGTATGGGTTTAACGTCTAAGCAGCTCCTGAGTGTGAGTTGCAGAGGTTGTCAAAAAATGTCCTTCTGCTTTGGAGAGTTTGATCAAATGTGAAAAAATTATAAACTTACTGGGAGGAAAAAAACATATAGACAAGGGGAGGGGAGATTTGTTTACAACCTGAATAAACACAAACAATCAGAAAATGGAACATTTTATTGGAAATACTGTGATGGTTCCACATGCAAATAATTCTTTATTCTCTTTGCATCAGATTCTATGGTAAGAATATGCTTACCATGATGCCTTGTGTCTTCCCAGTTTAGCTGTGAATTACAGTCTGTACAGGGATACTAGAACTTACGTTACATTAATAACTGTTGTCCTTGCTCTACTTTAGGAAGGCCTAATTAATCAGATTGGATCTTTTGGATGACAATGACATTCTGTTTTGTTGCCATGAAAGACTAGACCCGGTTGTTGCTGCCATTAGTTTTTAAAGCCTGGGAACAAAGATTACATACTGCTGTAGGAGCAGTCTGAGAACAGGATGTAGAGGCAGGGAAGAACACTACTGCAGCAGTAATGAAGAAGAAAACCAGCATGCAGGAGAAGTGCTTGTGTTTATAGCAAAGGGATTATAACAAGTAAGGCATATGTGCTGCATGTCTGAAGATCAATATGAATTCCATCTCCTTACAGGCATATTGATCTTGAAGATGTACATCACTCATAATCTCCCTGCTGTAACTGGCAAAAGAAAGCATAAAAAAGTAGGATGACAGGACTGTGAGTTAGGATATTAAAGAAGAAAAATTTTAAGAAGTGCACACTTTTGATTCTTGGGATGTGAAAAGGACAAGATCGTCTGCTATTGTGACCAGGTTGGCTATAAAAACTAAGTAACTCATTGATTTCATGCACCTACCCTGTAAAATATTTTGGTTTATGTCATATAATCTTCCTTTCAATTAATCAATACTAAATGACTTTATAAGCAGCTTGAGTTTAGTGGATCAGTCAAAGACTGATTGTGCCTAGAAACTAAATTGTGTGGAATACTAAGCTAGTTTTGGGAGGACCCGATTTACAACTTTTTAAGAGTTGAGGAGAAAGTAAGAAAAGTACTGTAGGCATTTCTGTGAATTGGTAAGCAGCTTTTTCTGGGTGTTGTATTGGTGGTGTTTTTGAAAGTGACATTTGGTAAAAAAAAAAGGTATGACATTCTTTTTAGTACTAGTCTTTCAACTTCAAAGAAGTTAGTTTCACCAGTAGATAGCATTGGCCTTGTATATATCAGTGTCATTCCATGACTAAAACCAAATGAAATAATTGAGGTAATTGTGCAGTTCACATGGATGGACATAAGCAGGCGAGTACTTGTGCAAATGCAGATACTTCATCTTTTGTAGAAAATAAAGAGATTTATTATAGAATTGATGACTGTTTTTTTCCCTGACCGAGCAAACTTTGCCCCAGGAAATGGTTTTCCAAGACAAACTCCAGGAATGTTCACTGTTAACAGCATGTTGTTGGGTGAGGGGCCTAGTGCAAGATTCCAGTAGTATCCTTCATATCTATTGTTCCCATTTCACAGAAGGGAGTCAGATGATGGGGTTATGTCAGTGCAGTACTTAAAGAATGTGTTGGAAACATGTGCAGTGACTGACATGTGAATGGTGTTGGGAAGGGTCCACAGGTTACTTTGAATAAGAAGTTTAGTGGTATTACATATGGACATGGAGTCATGCATCCCATTTAGCAGCCTGAGCAGGGTCTAGCTGTGGTTCTCTCCTCCTCCCTCTATATTTTCTTGGTGATATCTATACTGGTCTCTGGAGAGAGTGTGTTCCTGTTCTGTGTTGATACGTTGTCTTCTTGAATGTGAAGTATTCAATATGTGAACTTTACATTTGGGGAACTAGTCATACAAGGAGAAACAAACTCACTTAAATATTCACCAAACAAACATACCGAGTGCAAAGCCTAACAGTTCTAAAAATTTCAAAGCTTGTGACTTTACTGTGAACTAGCTGTTAATGTATGATGCTTGTGTAAACAGACATTGAAGATGAAATATGAGCATTGTTCAAAGATTTAAAACTTGAATTTATATCAGACCTGTACCAGAGTTACCCTACTTGTGGTGAAAACTTAAATATTTTAGTCAAAATGGGGATTGGGATGTCAACCCTTTTGGCACGGAAGGAGGAGGAAAGAGGGAAAGGAGAGGAGCTGGGTTTGGTGATGTTGCTGGCCTGAGTGGTGGGATGGATAGGCATGTGACAGTGTCCCCAGCTGCCTTGGGAACCAGCCTGGCTTCCTGCAGGCAGGGCACAGGTGAAAGAGGCTGTGGGAACAAGGCTTATCTGCTGCTCTGTGTAGTCTGCTGCCCTTGCCTACCTCTTGAGCTGTTCCTCTGTTTCGTGTAAATTGTCAAAGGGCCTTTATGATTAGAAGATATTTCCACTGACTGCCCTGCTGAACAGGCAGTCTCGCCAGCTTTTCAGGACTTCTGCATGGACCATGGCTGTAGCTGCCCTGCTGAAGTCCTGAGTCTTGTACAAGGTGGTGTTTCACAAGCTTTCCTGAAAACTCTGTGTGAATGATTTACTGCAAAATGCTGTTTAGTGATTCTGCCAAGAGCCAAAGGGAAGTTGAGAAAACAGAGAAAAATGAGGGATGTCAGCAAGTATAACTCACCACACCTCTGCAATGTTTTTTTTTCTGGGTCTGTGGAGATGAAGATGTCTTTTGTTCATGTCTCAGCACTTCTTCCCAAATCAATGTCTAAGAAGATCACTGAAGTAACTCTTGAGCCTCAGTTTATCTGTAGTACTTGTGTACATTAATTCCCTTAATCTAGAGGGCACTGTTATTAGTGTTAGATACTTTTTATTTGTTTATGTTTGTAAAACAGCATTTAAACATCATTCACGAAGTACTTAGGTTAAGAAACTTCTGACTTCTATTGCTGTTACACAGATCTCATTTTACTTTCATTACTCATATTGCAACATGACATTTTACTTGTAATGGGTGTTCAGCATTGAGATTCTGTTTTCTTTTGGGGACGGGGGAGAAAGACAATCAGTTTTATTAAGCACGGCTATTTCAGATTAAAATTTCCAAGTCTGACACAGTTGGTAAGTGACTATCAGTTTGCTTCACTGCAACTTCACTTTTCCAAGCTATGCTGAAATGAGTTTCTAAAATGAACTTTAAAAATGCATTGTAATCTGCTGTTCGGTGTGAGCCTTAGACTAGTATCTCATCAGCTGAAATTTTTCACTTTGTGAGTGGGGGGATTAGAACTATGACACTACCCTTGCTTTGATTTATCATGATTAAGAATATTGCTGAACTAATTCCCAGTGCTTTTCTGCATGTGTGGCTGAACAAAATACACAAAAGTTCAAACTGAGACTTCACCTCAGTATCAAGCCCTCTGCGTAATCTGTTGATTCAGTAATAATGTACTTGCTGCAAAAAAAATATATATCCAAAACATGATTAATTTTGCAGTGAAAGAGTTGCTTGAGGAATTAATTGAGGAGCATTTTTGTGAAACACATTTCATCTGCAAGAATAATTTCATTAGGGAAGGTCAGTTAGCTAAGCATTCTCATGACTTTTTGTGCTGAATTTCCTGTGGTCATCATGCTTCTGTTCTCTTTTTTTCTCTAGAGTAAATTAATGGGTTTTTGTACTTCCATACTATTAATTACAATGCACACTGGTCTCTAGAAGGGCTGCGTTAATATACTCTTCACCAGTGCCCTCCCTCTCTTCTTTCAAGCTTTGTCTTCTATTAAAAGGTCACTAAAAGAAAAACAATGGAGTGTACTATGAATACCCTGATAGAGTTCCTTGTTATTACTTGGGGAAATAGGCAGATAAGCTGGTCTGAGAAAAGCTGGATGTGAATTGATGACGGGTCACCTTCTTGTAGTGCATGCTGATTGTATGCATGCTCTCTCTGTGGCAGGTAGGTGGTAGCTTGCCTTCAAGGAAGTGTCATATCTGAAAGAGCTGCTTCCAAAGTGCCTTGGCTATCATACAACTGCTCCTGGCCAGAGCAGTACTTCCTAAATTGTTTGAAGATGTTAGGCAGGCACACTCATAGAGAACTAAAATGTGAAGCAAATACCCACCTGTGAATCAAGATGTCTGAGAAAGCAGTGTATATCTTTTAATAGTTAGCAATTCTTCATGTAGAGGCCATCGCAGCAGGAGGGATGATTGACTTGAATATACATATTTTTGGAAGAAGCTTTTTTCTTCCTTGTTGGCAGCCCTGTAGTCAGGATGGTGCCACTTACGTGAAAGTGAGAAGCAGCAGGCGTTTCCTAATTGGCTCATAGGTAACTGGAGTAGAAAACAATTAAACATGGACAGGTATAATAACAGCCATCTATCAAACCTAATGGTTCTGTAAGCTTGAGAGCTCTGGGTGTCCTGTTAGTCCTCTACTTGAATTTAAACAAGGGCCGTTGAAAAACTCTCTCAAGGTAGAGACTTCACTTTAAGTATCTCTTAGTAAACTGGCAATGAACTGCTTGTAATGCATATCACCCAGTCAGACTGGTCAAAATCAGTCTGTGTGCACCATGGTTATGAACTGTGATGAGGATTGCTAACCTGCTGCTGGGAGACTACATGGACTGCGATAGAGCTGGAGGAAGTAATGGGTCATAGTGACCCCCAAGAGCAGCATGGGGCAACACAGTGCTGCAGTGCACAGGAAAGTATGGGCTATCATGGAGGCAGAGGAGATAGGACTGATAGAACAGATGGAGGATTGAGGAAGGGACAGAGGAGGGAGCCTGGGGTGTAGATGGACCTACCTGCCTTGGAGCAGAGGACTCCAAGCAGAGCAAATTCTACCTCTGGAGCAAATCTGACTCCTGTGTGCCATTTACATGGTCAGGACAAGGACAGGAACCCTGCTATGTTTGCTAGCTGACCAAACAATTCCTAGTTCTTGAAGTACGTGCTTCCCACAGGGAAGTTAATTTATTAGGATGAAGCAAAATAAGGTCAATTGTTAAAAACTGAGCAAGGAGACTTGCTTGCTGGTTTGCTTTCATATTTGCCAGTAAGATTAAAACATCTTTCAGAACCAGACAGAATCAAAGTATATTAACTTAATTGGCATGTTATGTAGATTAATAAAGTGTAATGCTTGGAGATTGTAAGTAAATTTAGAGTTTATTATGACTGTTAATCAGAATTAAAAAGTTATGAAGGAATTAAAAAGCTCTGAAGAAATTTCAATGCCATAAGGACTCCTATTCGTACAGCCCTTTGGTATAAACTTAATGCTGATATATCAACTTGTCATACAAATGTAAATGAGAACTGTATTGGTATGTATAGGATGTTGCTAGAAGGCTCTCGTTTGGACAGTGACTAAGCCACTGATAAGCTGCCTTCATAGTTATCTGAGGTTGCTTCGGAGATCCTGAACTCATTCCAGTGTGTCCCAGAGCACAGAGAACAGTGATCAAAAGACCCTTGGGTTTGTTGCTTTGTTTTATTTTGTTTCTTAATTCACAGCATATTCTTTTAAGATTCAGATAGACTGTGACTATTTTGAATTTTACACAGGGACAAGTTATGGCCTGATGATTAAAACTGGAGTTCACTTATGGGCTGAGAAAAACTCAGATACAGGGCTATAGGGGAACACGTGTTTGTTTTTCAAATCTGCTACTGGAATATGGGTTTTTATTATGTTGAGAGGCTCTGTTCATATCTTAATCTTCAGGACGAAGGGAATATTTTACTCTGCTCCTTGAGTAGGCTGTTAGAAACTCATGTTGAGGGCACAGGAGTCAAAAGCAGTTTTAAAAGTTTGATCATTAATATTTCAAAATTTTCAACTTTTTTCAGTTCCTCCTTTGATCTGCTAGCATATAAATTGCAAAATCAACTTGATTTGTGACTAATTCCACAAACTTTGGTGGCATTCCACTCAAGGATGAATTATCTCTAGATGTTTAATTACATAATTTCTAAATGAGCTCTCTTAGCAAGCCTATAAAATGTGTTAAAAGCAATGCAGAGGTAAGTGGTGCTTGTTGTTTTGTGCTGAAATTGCAAAAGTAGTCTCTTGAGTTCCTCATCCCTTGCCAGTTTTTCTCCCACTGTGCGTACAGTAAATTTCATAAAATATTAACCTACAGTAAATATTTAATATATAATTTATTTGCATTATATAAGTTCACTCTCCAACATATGAAGTGCTTGAATAGATAGTTATATAAATATTTTAAAATGACAAATACATAAATATTTAAATGGCCAACATAAATATTTTAAATGTAGGTACAAGGGCCATATTCTCTCTTTTTTTCCTCAGAGTTGAGTAAGTGTAATTACTGACAGCAGTTTATGCTGTGGTTTTGACGTAACAGCCTCAGTCAAATTAATGTATGTTTTCACTCATTTCAGTAAACTTTAGGTTGGTAAATAAGGTTTCAGTATTGAATAACAATAGAAATTATATTATGTTTTATATTATGCTTTGGCAGGGCAGTTGGACTAGGTGATCTCTGGAAGGTCCCTTCCAACTCGAACAATTCTGTGGTTCCGTGATATTTAATAAAATGTCGTGAAAATTAGGAAGAGACAGCGCAAGTATTAGCTTAAATTTAAAAGTGGTTCGTTGAATTGTAGGGCCATACAAATGAAAAGACTTGGGTGAGGGAATGAGTTTATTTCCACTAAATGGAAGTGGGAGGAAAGTTCTTTTAAATTTGGTAGAAATAATACTTGAAGGTTACTTCCTGCACTGCAGTCAGCTCAGCTTAGATAGGAACATGGAATGAGTTTGTGTAATGCAGCTTGGCATCTCCAACTACTCCTGCCGCAGAGCGGGGGAAATCCAGCTGATTGTCTTAGTTTGGGCTGAATGCGAATGTTTTCAAAGGGCTGTTCTCCAGGTGAGTGTAGGATACACTTCACCTGCAGGCATGCAGAAGCATGGTGAATTTTATCCCATTAAAGATGTTAATTATACATTAGAGTGCCCCTGTGAAAGAAAAAAAGGAAAAGTTTTGCTATTGGAAATATGGCCAGATCTATATTCCAGCGTGTATTTTTCTGTGCAATTAACCCTGCAAGCTATTGGTGTGGGTAAGTACCATTACGAATAGTAAAAATTAAAAGGCCATATTAAATGCTGAATTTTATAAACTAGGTTAAAAAATATTATGTGTCAATATTTGACTTCAAAAGAAATAGAGCACACTTCTTTTGGCCCACCAAAATATTGGTTGATATTTTATCTGCGTACACGACACTTTTCAAAACAAGCAGAAGTCCAGTAGAAATTCTTGGATGCTTAACAGTTTAGCAACTTTAGCAGTTGCACCCCAAATAGGCATATTAATTAAAGAAGAGGAAAAGATCAATGCATTTTTAAATGAGACAGGATGGCTGGTCCATCATTTCCTAGGGAAAACAGCAAGTGCGATTTGGAGAATTTGAGAAGATGAGAAACTCGCACAACAATATAGTAATTTATAATCCCCATTGTTGGTGGTGTTGAGTTATTTTTCTTTCCTTCTTTTCCCGTTTTAATGAAAGTTTCTTTTTCAAAAAATGTGGTATAGAAAGAATCAAGTCATTATTAATCTGGGGGGTAATTTGAGCCAAAATTCTATAAGCTGTCAAACAGTTGAAAATTGGGAAGTTTCTGCTTGACTTCTTTAAAGATATCCCTTATTAACGAGTCTAACTACTTGTTCACTGTCCAAGAGCAAAACCGATCAGCTCTGAATAACTTACATTATAATTTCTAATCTTAAATCTGGTTCATTCAGCTCTTAAAAAAAAAAAAAAAAAGTTAGCTCCTAAAATGTAATATGGTTGGGTCAAGCTGAATCAAGCTTACTGCACAAATTTACACTCCTCTGTTTGCAAGTTGCATGCAAATCATGTTGCATATGTTTGAATGTGAATCAGTGGAAATGACCTGCTGACTGCACTAGTAAATAACAATTGTTCATAGCTGTTCATTGCAGGTATTCTGAAATTGAAGATGGATTGCATCATTTTGGTGGAGATGTTTATTCCCCATTTGAGTAAGCAAAAGTGCAGGGTCCTAGTTTCAATTCTCATCTGCATAAGACCCCTTGAATAAATTATTTGCTTGATGTTTGCTTCCATGTGCTTAGAACTTATTTTTGTAGCTTTTTTGACCATAAAATGAATGGACTGGAAAATTCAGAGCTGGTGAAAACTAAAGCAACAGTAAATATATTTAGGTTGTTTCAGGTTTTGGGCACAAATACTTGTTTTCGTAGTCCCTGAGCCGTAACAAAGTGTTTTGGAGGTAGAAAAAGTTTAATACAGTACAGTTCATAAGATTTCCTTCCTGTGAATTAAATGTGTGAACTTTTAAAGTGGTTTGTTCCATCTATCACTCATATTCTCAATGATCCCAGTCCTAGCAGCATGTCAGCTTCTCTTGCAAATAGTAGATTGGGATATGGGGGAGTTGATTTTTAGTCTACATATTGTCCTTTGCTTCTTTAGGCTTCAGTCAAGTATAGTTAAAGTTTAATATATAATCTGTCTTGCTTAGTTAAAAAAGATGCAGTTTAGAGCATGCTTTTGGGATGAAGAAATGAAAAAATAAAGGTACTTGTATGTTTACTGGCTTTTAAGTGTAGAATGCTCTCTGCTCTCTGTACCCTGTTTAAAAGGTTTGGGTTTTTTTTTTTCTTTGTTTCAGTAAGGAAGCAAGAACCATATTTTATATATGGGCTCTCCCAGATGCCTTAGTTTTCTCTATTATTTGTAAAAAGGAATCTGAATAATATGACAGTAACAATTGCAGGTCTTCCTCTTGGAGACACAAATTTATAATGGATAGGAATTTGGATGACGTTCACATATGATCAGTGCATTATGCAATGTTGGCCTGAATTCACTGGCTTTATTATGTTTGAACTCCTTCCAATCCAAAGTGTAATAGAAATATCTTTTTCTTCCTACTTTTAGCTGGATACTGTTTGTTTCCACAAATGTTAATTCTATGGTGAACACAACTAGGCTGCCCCAGGTTACTAATCTATTATGCTAGAGAGTGAAGAATATAATCTATTTTGTGAGGAGGACGAAGGGAAGCAAGACAAGAAAGGGAATAGATGTCAATGTAATTCATCTGATCTGGAGAGATGCTTTTTAATTAAAACTTGCTTGATTGGAGTTTGTCAAAGCTGATTACATTTTTCCTCATGAGTATTAGTATTCTTTTTATTTGTAAGTGAAATGGACTGCACCTTATCATTTTGAACCTGCCTCAGTGGTAGCAGATCCCACAAAGGAAAAGTAATAGGACTCAAATTAGTGAGATGGTGCCAAGTACATGTTGTACAGTAGTGTCCACAGGGATTATCCAGATACTTAAACTTTAACACATGCCTCAGTATCAAATTGAGCCCAGTTAGAACTAGGCTTAATTTAACCTGACAATGTGTCAGTGGCAAAAACCTGTTTTCTTCAGTCAGGGAAGTACTAAAGTTCAAACAGATGCAGTTTCAGAAGAGTTTACAAGCATTTATTGGATTACCGTTAAAACTACCAAACTTTGTGCTGTGAGCAGAGGTGCAGTTTTTAAATCCAGATTCCACACAGATTTCATTCCATGGTTTAATCCCATACTGTAATTGCAAATTGAGTACTCACAGGCATGTATTGGAACAACTCATTTGTATTTGGGAATGTTTGAGACCTTGTTTCTTTTGATGTAACATGTATGTTACGTGAATCTGTTTAGATATCTACACAGTAAACAAATCCACTTTCTCTTTGTACTCTAGTGAAAGACCAGATAGTTGAGTAGCATGAAATATAAATGAAATCTGTACCTTCAGTGCATACTTAGAAATACTTGAAATGGAAAAAGAGTAAGTAAAAAAAAAAATGAGGGAGTCCCTTTACTGCAGTGGAGTTCCATGTTTTTAGCCAGTGGAAAATATCTGTCAAATAACACAGTCCAGTCAAATCACTCTCATTGTTAGATTGCTGCTCTAAAGAGGTTTATGTTCAGAGGTTTGAGTTGTGGTAATCATTTAAAAAGAAAAAAGTTTCAGAAGTCTGATTTGTTGCCAAGTGCCTCAGGATCCTTTGGGGAAAGGTCTCTGTTGAACCACTTACCCAAAGTACTGTATGTACGTGCTTTAGGGAGGGATGTTGTAATACTGGTAGTAAGGCAATGAAAACTGAGGGAGTCAAGGCACAGAAAAATTAAGCTGTCTTGGAAACAGCTAGATGAGATAACTTCAGTTTTCTCTTTAGCCCCTTCCTGTACAAACTGGTTGTTGTTCCACTTCAGAGAAAGCTATAAATACTTTTTTGCAGCAAAATAAAAGGACGAAGAAAACACTGCCTGTAGCTGGAGTTGCCAGTATGGATCTTCAGGAGAGCAAAGCAGTGCATGAGGTAAGTGCTACTGCCCCAATGCTGCAAAGATGTCTGTAGACTTCTCACAGAATTTGAAGCCTTGTCAGCATCTTTGAGGTGGAAACAATTAGTAAACACAGTGTAACAGGAAGAACCACAAGCCTTTGTTTATAAATTTATATAGAATTTTTTTTTAATTTATATGTTTTGTTCTGTAGTTAATTTAAAGGGAGTAAAATTGCATTTCTCAAAATATTTCTTTAACCGGAAAATAAGAAAGAGAAGCTATTTAAGTAAGGCTTGCCTGTTGAAGTTCCTTCTTGATCATGTGTTACTGTCAGGGTGGCTGTGTAGGGACTGATTCCTGAAAGCTCCTGGGAAGACCAAGGCTATCATGGCAAAGGATGTGTTCTCCCACACTAAAACTTGTCCTCAGCAAAAGGAGTGCTGGTGAGCCACACAGTTGAAGAATCTCTTTGCTCTCTCCCTCCTCACACTTTCAAGGAGGAGCATGCAGCACTAAATAACTCTATGAGAAATTTGGATTAATTTTCAAAGTGAGTGTCTCTTGGTGGTTTTGGAGAAGGGAAGGAACTGGGAGAATATGTCCAATCCATGTATATATGCAGTGATGAAGTAGATGAAGCAGTATCATAGGTGAGCAGTCCTGGTACTCCCATCATGCCTATGTTCTTTTCTTTCTGGTTCATCGTTCTCTCCTGTTAACTATGTTCTGCTTTTTCAGCTATGGACTGCAGGACTCTGGTACTATTTTATTTGGATTTTGCTTTTTTTCTGTGAGTTACAAAGCTATGATATTTGGATCCCACTGTATACTGCAAGACAGAATTCTGAGCAAATTTTTTGTTGTATAAGTTACGATGTGCCATGTATGCCTAACATTTAGCTCTTCTTAGGAACTTCTCTTGCATTCTGATCTCCACAAACTCCAAAAGCCTTGGAGGTGTTATTAAACTGTAGCTTCTTTTGTTCCCACCATAATAACATGCCTCCTTGCTTTATCTAATGCCTGGTATCGTCTTTGAATGTCTGATAGTAACCCATGAGAAACTTGAAGGAAATTTACTGGAACAGGTAAGGAGGGAATGAAGGTGCCAACTGAGGCCAGACACTCTGTGGCTCCTTTGGCCACTGTCTGCATGTCCCAGACTATGTTAGTTTTTTGCAGATTCTGCTTTCAGCTGAACTGAAAGTCAACATCATGTGCCATTGTTCAAGGCAAATAAGAAATGCATACTTTTTTGGTAGCTTCATGAGATTGGACCTGATTGCATTCCAAAAAGAAAATAGGGAGAAGACACATCAGCTTAACAGAGCATCCTTAGCAGTAGCGTGATGTATTTGTCAGTTGAATAAACAGTTCTGTTCTGCTCGCTAATCCTCAAGGGATTTTTTTCACTCTTGTGCTACATAGGGACTGAGAAACCAGGGTGCAATATTGTCTAGTATAATGTAAGAGGAATAGAGCCGTACTTGGTTAGTCTGACATGCATCTATAGCAATGTGAACATAATGCTAATTACTGGTCCCTTTAGCGTCATATTAGTCCTAGAATTGCAACTGCTTCTATTAATATTTAATTTAGTTAACTCCTTTGTAGGGATAGGCGTGGAAAGGAAGCATTGTAATATCAGTAGCAAAAGATAAAACAGTTTTATTGATCACAGGACAGGCCAAATCATCTCTGCTGGAATTGTGAAATCTTCAAGTGGAAAAGATGCTCTGAATATCAATCACACCTGGGGGCCCTTCCTCTCTAAAATAAGAGGTCTGGATCTAGGAGGAAATGATTGATTTACCACCGAGTGCAGTCCTATTAGAATGAAATACAACAAACAAAACCATAAACCTGTATAAAGACTAGATAATGAAAGCTGACTCTCTTGGTGTATCTATGCGTAGATAAAGAAACTTCTGTTTTAACGTGTAAGTATCCTTTTCTGCTATACAAGCAGGTGTATGGGAGCGGTATTGCTAGTAGAAGCATTCTGGTAGTGCTGGCACAACCGCCTTGTAGTGTAGAGGCACAGGATATTGTCAGAAAGACTTAGTTTCTGTTTAGGAGTTTCATCTCCTCTTCAGAAGGTAAATGTGAAGTCAAAGGCTTTTGACAAAGCTGTATCTATATTCATCAGGGCTTTCCCTGTATGGCTGCCAGTAGCCATGGGATTGTCTACCTGCATGCCTTGGTTTCTCCTTCCTGCCCTAAGCTCATCTTCAAAAAAATAAGCATGTTGGCAGAGATTTGTAGTGTAGGTTGCTTGTAACTGGTCTTTAACTTCCTACTGTTGTTATTTCTATGACAGGCAGAAATTTGTAAGGAGAAACAGCACAGGAACAGCAATAGATAGCTGTCTGCTGCCACTGATACGCAATAGTTCTAAGTGATAACTTCCTTCTAAGAAGAATTTATTACATGGATTATTTAT
Source organism: Gallinago undulata (assembly GCA_026546715.1). Lineage (NCBI taxonomy): Eukaryota > Metazoa > Chordata > Aves > Charadriiformes > Scolopacidae > Gallinago > Gallinago undulata. The sequence continues at coordinate 7,393,919 of JAOTQQ010000063.1, read as the reverse complement.
CTTTTTTGAAAAATTGTTAATTTTATATGGTGGGGACTGGACTGCTAGTTGTATAGATACATTACATGCACTTTACCTTTTTGGTTGGGTGAAGCTTTTCCAACAGGTTATAGAGAAACCCTTCACCCTAAATCTAAGTAGGCATCTACAGTGGTTAAGATGAAATAATATACAAGCTTTTGATATAGCTGGTCTGCAATTAACAGTAAGTGACTTGAGGGAGGAGGGGGATTAGTCCACCTCATCTGTGTCTTTCGCCATTGCGTGTTTCTGAGTTCAGTTGTGAGGGCTTTCTGGGATTGTATTCAACTGTGGTGGGAGAGCCTGAAGGGGTCAAATTTAGTTACAGGGAAGAACCATGACAAGAAAATTCTTGGGTAAAAATGTGCTTTCCAGGCACTCGCAGAAGGACCCCAAAGTGGGACAGGTCACTGTTTTCCCTGACCACCCTCCCACACTCGGAGACCAAGTGTCTATAAAAGTTTGGTTCTTAGTGGACTGAACTGTGACGCTTTTACTGTCTTTGTGATCCCCGTGTTACCTTTCACTATTCGTTTGCACTCCTTTGCTTTTAGTCCTGTGCTGCTTTGAAGCCATAACAGTTATCAATTCTGGTGCCTTAAATTCCTCAGAGAATCATCAGATAGACTAAAAATAAACTATTTGTGGTAGAGCTTGTCTTGTTGATGTACTTAATCAGTTGCTATACAGTAGGAATTTAAAATCAGTGGGGCTAAGTGCTTTGTGGAATGGGAATAGATTTAAAAAACATTTAAGAAGAACAAAATATTTGTCGGTATATCCTAGTTTAAGTTCTCAAGAATCATGATGCTTTAAAACTGGTGCTTATTTTTTTTGCATTTCTGAAGTGTTTAGGATGATATTTCTGAGATTTAAAATTTAGTAGGAATTAGGATATTCAGAGAATTTTTATAGTATTTAAAATAGTAATGCATAGCAAAAGCTGGCAATGTTTTTAAGTTCTGTTGAATCAGGGTTTTAGGACCTATACCTTGGTATCTTGTTTTAACAGTTGATTGGCAGCTTTGGACCCAGAATGAAGTGAACACAGTTGACCTTTGCCACAGCTTCTTTAGATCTCAGTATAGTAACAGCTTTGATTTCCCTCTCCCTTAAAGAGGAAACCTGTGAAGTGCAATTCTAATCCATTGCTCTTAGACTGAAGGATTTAAAGGATAGGGATACTATTGGCAGAGGGCTGAATGAGTGGGTAACTCTGAATTTGTTGCCTTTTAGGTAATAACTTTGGATAGCTGCTTAGAAAAGCAAAATGAAATTGTGAAAGATTTTAACTTCTAACTTTAGCTGAACAGAATTTTTTTTGTCTGCAGCAAATATTTATTTGCACTGAAAAGCTGAAATATTTACATTGCACTTTCATTTGAAAATGAAGCATTTTTGATTCCAAATGACTGTCATCTTTTTTATGCCCTTGTTTTTGATTACGGTCTGACTAGGCTCTATCTCCTAGCAAGATTTCTTCTGCTGAGCAATCTTGTTGAAGAACAGGAGTCTGCTTTTCTTGTCATTGCTGTGGTTTGGAAGCCAGGCTATTGCAAATTATAACTCCAGGTGCTCACGTTTAGGCTGCTGCAGTAGTGCTTCCAAGTATAAGTGCTTTGATCTTGCTGTTCTGATTTTAATCAAATGCTGACTTTCCCCATGGATGCAGCTTTTTTTTTTGTTTTGGAAAAAAATGTTCATTTTAAAGTATTGCTTTTCTTTAGCTTGAATTTTAATTAGTGTTTCTTTAGTACTTTCAACAAACATTCTACATGCTTTCATGTACCATGCCATGATGTGATATTTTCCTTTCGTTCTTCTGAATTACTCTTCTGGCACTGTATTCAAGAGGGGAATATGAAAGACTTTTGGGGGTTCCTTACATACAGAAGACACAACTTTTACTCTGCAAAAAATGCTTTTGCCCAGTGAGTATTTTTGGGTTTCCTTTTAGCGGGAACAGCTTGTACTTGTATTCTGGTTTTGAAATGTATAATATAGCAGCAACAAATAGCTTTTAAAATAGATTTAAAAAGTTATGTCAGTGGAAGTGCTGATGGAGTATCTTTTTCTTGGGACTTGACCCATACACCGAGTGTTACTAAAGATGCATGTACAATAGCAGATTTTTGATTGCATAAATTTCATGTTCTTATCAAATTAGTGTAAAAAAAAAAAGTCTGACTACAATTGTTTTTTGGACTGTAGTAAGTGTTTGCTATCTAAAATATGAGCTGTTACTGAAATGTGACTTACAGGTTTCATAGATAGGTAAATCAGATTTGGATTGCAAATATTTGTGTTTGAGTAAAAATATGTACTTGGAATATTCTGCAGTTACTGATTTCTCCCAAATTTCTGGTATTTGAGAGTACTTCTTTTTTCGGTGGGTGTAAACTACAATAATGACAATTGGCAAACACCAGTAGGCTTCAAATAAGCCTGTATGGTTGGTCTGGGGCAGAAGGGTTATGAAGTGACTTTCCAGTAGGAGCAGGAAGAACAATTCCTCTTAAGATGGAGTTTATTGCTTCAGAGAATTAATTATGCAGCATGACTGATATCCCCTCTGTAGGAAGGGGCCACTTCCTAATTTTCACATTACGTGATCTAGCCCAGCATCTCTACAATATGTTGGTTGAGCTAGTTCATATGAGATCTTAGGAGGTCAGAGAAATGATTGTATATCAGCCAAGTTTTTGGGGTTTTTTAGGTCTTTGCTATGTTTTCTGTAGAGCTTTGTAGGCATGGCTTGTATTTGAAATCAAATACAAAACTGCTCTGAAAGGGATCTTTATTTGACAGCAGCTGCACAAATTCAAAAGTATAAACTACAGAGATCATAACTTGTGCTTGAATTTTACTTAACAAGATCCACTTTTTCAGCAACTGACATGAGACCTGATGAGAAATGAGCTATCTTCATAGCCAAGTTTCCCACCAGCTCGCATGCCAAATCCTTCATAAAACTACAAGTTGTATTCAGTGACTATCATTGACTCACTGTCATTTTGATTTTACTACTTCATTTGATGTTCTATTATAGTACTTTTAAAAGAGAAAATGCACTATAAAATATGTGGGAACTGGGCAATGATTTTCATTTGAGCCTCTTCACACACTTAGGCTGTGCTGTGAATCATTTCCAGTCCTCTTCAATATATTCATCAATGACCTGGACGAAGGGATGGAATGTACCCTCAGCAAGTTTGCTGATGACACAAAACTATGAGGGGTGGCTGACACTCCAAAAGGCTGTGCCGCCATCCAGAGAGACCTGGACAGTCTGGAGAGTTGGGGTGGGAGAAACCTAATGAAATTTAACAAGGGCAAGTGTAGGGTGCTGCACCTGGGGAGAAATAACCCCCTGCACCATTACAGGTTGGGGGCTGACATGCTGGAGAGCAGCTCTGAGGAAAAAAGACCTGGCAGTCCTAGTGGACAACAGGAGGACCATGAGCCAGCAATGTGCCCTTGTGGCCAAGAAAGCCAATGGCATCGTGAGGTGCATCAAGAAGAGTGTGGCCAGCAGATTGAGGGAGGTCATCCTGCCCCTCTACTCTGTCCTGGTGAGGCCCCATCTGGAGTATTGTGTCCAGTGCTGGGCTCCCCAGTTCAAGATGGACAGGAATCTGCTGCAGAGGGTACAGCAAAGGGCCACAAAGATGATTAAGAGCCTGCAGCATCTCTTCTATGAGGAAAGGCTGAGGGACTTGGGTCTTTTTAGTCTCGAGAAGAGAAGACTTATCGGGGATCTGATCAATGCTTACAAATACTTAAAGGGAGGGTGTCAGGAGGACCGGACTGGTCTTTTCTCAGTGGTGCCCAGTGACAGGACAAGAGGAAATGGGCACAAACTTGAGTATAAGAAGTTCCAC
>JAOTQQ010000063.1:7188172-7389917 GCA_026546715.1 Gallinago undulata | reverse complement strand
GCCCAGAGAGGTGGTGGAGTCTCCTTCTCTGGAGACATTCAAAACCTGCCTGGACAAGTTCCTGTGCAACGTGCTCTGGGTAGACCCACTCTGGCGGGGGGGTTGGACTAGGTGATCTGCAGAGGTCCCTTCCACCCCCATATGATTCTGTGATTATCAATATTGTTTTATAGTTCCCTTTAACAAGCAGGTTTTTATTTGCTATAGTTAAGGCTATATGCCTTAACTAACTGTGCTAGAGGTCTGCCTCAAGCTGAGTTGTTACAGAAAATTTCTGACCATAGCTCAGGTGTTTCTGAAACTTCTAAGAAAAAATTATTAGCTTATTAAACAGTGAAAAACCTTTTGACATACTACAGCACACTTTTACTTTCCAAGGGAAAGAAAGTAGTTGATGAAGGTTTGGATATACATCTCCCTCATATTCTCTGAAATTTGGACTTTCAAGCCAAAAGAAACTGACTGAAGGGAAGATTCTTCTAAGGCAGGCAGATTCTGTAATTACAGTGTCTCATAGTGGGTGCCACTCCATATGGCATTATAACAACAATCTTCATAGAATGAAGGGGGTTATTATATGTATAAGGAAAATAAAAAGAAGATGTATAGTTTTTATACAAATTGCACAGTTTGCAGTTAAAAAGCTGGTCTAAAAACCTGAAGATATTTTTTTTCTGCTTAGGAAAGCTGACAATCAAAACATTACCCATAAAGTGGAATTATTGACTTCTCTTCTGTTTGTCACTTTCCATCTTTTTGTGGTAAGAATGAAAAAGAAATTAAGAATGGCAGAGAAAGAAGATGTAAAAACATAAAAATAGGAGAAGGCTGGCATTTGAAAAAAGTAAGTTTGCCTGCTTTGAAAATCTTTGATTCTTTAATTCTTTACAGTTTGTCTGAATATTATCTGCTGCTCTCAGTCAACTGAATTTTTTGATTATTTTTCACATGGAATTTTCAAATTGGAGAGCAGTGTGTTTTCACACAATTGGGCTCTTAGACTCTGTTCCATATTTTTTCCCATTAATCTCTGTAAAAATAATTTCTGAGTTATTTTGGGTTTCAACATGCAACAGCTGCTCACAATAGCTTGTGTTATGCACTGGTTTTGGGAAAGACTTTCAAAAGGAAAGTCTTGAACACTAGGTAGTTGCCACGATAACTTTCCATGTCCTGGGCTGCTCGTAGCATTTTAAGAGCAGTCGTGTTTTACCCCATTACAGTGCTGCAGATCAGCGTGGTGAAAATTCCAGGAGACAGGGAAGTGGTTGCTTCCTTAAAAAGCAATTGCTTGCTGACAGTTACTGTTTCTTTAATTATCCATGACGATCTGGGTGGGCTAGCCAGCCCGAACCAGGAGTGTATATACTTAAGGAAAGATGCACCAGGAATTTATGTACTTAAGGAAAGACGTAGATGAAGTAGTGAAAGATTCTTTCAGTATTTAGAACTTATATTTGAAATCCTGTTGATTTCAGGGTAGCCTGATATAGAAATAAACATGATAAATCTTACTGGCCCCTTCTGTCTATTTGTTTCAGAACCCTCCTTTAGGAAGCTGGTTTATTGGTTTCCTGATGTTCATTTATTTTGATGTTGGAAAGGATTTTTTCAGTGCCTGAACCTATTCCTTTCAAAAACAGAGCTTGCATAGACTTCAGTGATGCACAGCCAAGGCCTTCTGCTTTATAGTTATTTATTAAGTGACACTTTAAATGCTCCTCATGAGGCAGCCTATTGATGAATTGTATAAATGTGCTTGCTATTCTACATTAACACTGAAGCACCTGCATTGCACCTGGCCTCTGTTACCCATGGTACGTCAGTCAGAGCCTGGCAAATAACTCACCCCATCGTGCATGGTTGGAGGTTCAAGTTCATTTGAGAAAGTTGGTTTAAGTGGAAGGTGAGCAAGTGCAAAGGGATGCAGATGCATTCTCAGAATGTGGGGCTTTTTTTACATAGTATTTGCTATTCCCAATTCAGGTAATGTTTTGGTTTTTTTTTTTTTTGTGATTATTGTCAAGGAACATAATGGAACTTTTGTCTCTTAATTGGCAGATTACTGCTGAAAAATGAGTTAATTGTTACTCATGATTAGCAAGTATGCCTCAGAAATCATTACTTTTTTTTCCTACACTTCATTGTACAGAAACTAGCTGCAACTGTCTTAGGTGCTAGACTTTGCAGTACCTCCTAAAGAATATGTAGTAAAATCCTTTTGCAAGCTAATAATTGATTTTTTTAAAATTTATTTATTTCTCCTTGAATACCTCCTTTGTTTCCTTACTGTTAGTGTACACATGTACAATAGTTGTTTGTGTGGATTCTGAAGTTTCTGCGGACTGTTCAAGCAAATGTAGTAAAGTTGCAAGCTTTTATCCCTCCCCCCTTAAAGGGTTGTTATCAAAGGGAAGAGCATAAATGGTGCTGTGTTAGTTGGGTGACCTTCCACAAAACACAAAGAAAACAACAGAAGTAGGTGCCGAAATATGCTTACATAACATGTCTGCACAATTTGAAATAACAAAAACTAACTGCCAGTGTTTGCTGAATTATCCATGAACAAAAAACCTGCAGTAGTCTGCTAAATTATTCTACACAAAAGTTTGAAAGGCTTTACTTGACAACACCATGCTAGAGAAGGGAGGCAATAATACTTTTTTTTTTTTTTGTAATGGCAGGGTCAGTATGGATGTTGGGATTGCTCAGTGTTGGCTCCAAATCGTAGATATCTAAGGGACTGTGAGGGTACATGAATACAAAGAGTCAACTTCTTCTGTCAGTCAGAAGCCCCGTATGTCTGGGTAACTGAGGTCAAAGTTGGGGGTGCCACCCTTATAGATGCCTTGTATTTGTATATGGATTTCACGGTGGAGCTGCCTGTGACGTGCTTTGAAATAACTGCAAAAGCAATGCAAAAGCAATATTGGTTTGTTTATACTAACCTTCAGTGGATGCTGTAAAAGATTTAATGAATCATTACCTTGTGTATACTTTAAAAAGTTCTTTTACTGAAACTTGTTTTCTTAAACATCTGTGATACTCTCAAAAAACTGTGGTCCCTGAATCCGCAATTGTCCATCTGAACAGCCTTACAAGTAAACAAAATTATTTGGTCTAGTGCTGTAGGCTGTCTTCAAACAATGTGTGGTGGAATTGAGCTGAAGACAGAAATTGTGACAATGGTAAGTATTTTCTATTTGAACTCGGACAAAAATCTTTAAAGTGAAACAGATTTTCTTAGACTCTTAGTGCTCAGCCCTTGGTACCTGACACAGTGAAGTGGAACAGTTGTGGGCGTAGTTTTTTGCTATTTAGCAGTGATACATTGTTCACTTTTTTAGGCTTTTTGTAAAATGCCACTTAGAAATAAGAGGTTGTTTTAAAAAATGGTGCAGAAATGAGGAAGTAGGTCTTTCACATAAAACACAGCAGTTACAATATATTATGATGACAGGAATAAAGCTGTAATTTTAGCATCGTTTTCCTAAGCATCAGGATCTTCCTCTGAATCAAGCTGATTTTTCATGTGACGTATGAATCTACTGTTGGACAAATTGATTTAATAATAGATTCTAGAAGTCTTATTTTATGGAGGAGATGTGGCTGATTCACATGTGTTCTGCCTATCCTGAAGACCCTCTCTGTGTTGCCTTAGTTTTGGCCTTTAAGTCCTTTAAGCTAGGAGGGCCAAGAGCTTTTAACAGGATAGCTGCTTTTAATGTCCTAATATTGTAGACATATATGAAAAAATATGAAATCATGCAGCCAGATTGCCTGATCAGTCCAGTAAGAGAGATATTTATAATTAATCAATTTGACTTTCATAGGAAAAAGTGAATATGGCAGCTGTGAGTAGCTGCTAATTATCTCCAGCAGATGGAAATATTGCTACAACTGTCCTGATTTCAGTATCTTGAAGTTTCTGTTTCAGGGAAGCTCATGATTCTTTCCTTTCTCATAAATTAACTTGTTGACAACCATGTCATCTAAGCTAGTATCTTAAATACAAAATACAAATCTAATGCTTTTTTAGGCTCTCATTTGTTATTCACATTTATTGAATTTGCATAAATGTCTCAAGCAACATGAAAGCAGGCATTTCTAATTATTTTTATAATATATTAATCTACCTGTAACTGTGCTGGTCATCTGATAAACTAAGACAGAAGGTCAAACAAAATTTCATTTGGTTTCTAGTTTTAATTTTGATTTATGCTTCAAATTATTTGGGAAGGAAGGGGAGATTGCAGTATATATTAGGGAATATCAAAGATTTCTGTTTATATTATGTGCTGTAGACCAAAACTAAGTATGTTACTGTTAAGTGAAGAAATTGAGGTGTATTAGAATTATTTAAGGTTTTGTGTTTACTTCTAGTAAAGAAAACTAAATAAAGGATGTACCGTGTATATATCTATATATATTTACACACACACACACACACATATAATAAAGTAGAAGAAAAATAGAAAAAAAAATGGAAAGGATGGAGAGGTATGATAATATATAGTAGAAAAAAACGTATAAAGATATGTATACACTATATGTCTAATACATGCTAGTGTTTATATATACCCATATATACATATAAGTAAATAAAAAGGTAAACTATAATAATATGATTCAGTCCTAGAAAACAGGACTGTATGTTATCTTAGTTGGTTTGCCCCAAGGCAAAACAACTTGAATGCATTCATGACAAAGCTTTGTCTAAACTGTTTTTGAAAATATCCACATATTTTATATAGCCTACTAGTTCCTCAGCTGCCTGCTCCAGAGCAGTCTTGACTATTAGGTAATTATCTTGGTTCACAACTTTCTTGTTTATTTTTTTTTAAATTTATTTTATCAGATCTCTCTCAATTGCACAGTTTAAAATTCTGAATTCTCCTGGTTTATTTGGTCCTTCCTGCTTAAATTGATGTGTTAGGCTGATGGTTGGATTTGATGGTCTTAAAGTTCCTTTCCAACCTAGATGATTCTATGATTCTACTTCCAGATTGGGAATGAAGGTGATTTTATGCTATTTATGCTCAGCCTTGCTATGTGTTACAATAAATACATTTGCAGTAAGCAGTTTGCAGACCATTGGGGATGGTGCAAAGGGAGGCCTGGGGGACTTATGGAAAAGATTAACTTGCTGATGAAATAGTCCATGAACAAAGTAAAGGATGAATCTGAATAAATTATGTGCTGCAGTGGTTTGGTTTCCAGCTGCACTGGCAACAACATGTTTTATCCCACTATCATTTATGAATTAATTTAGAAACACCTACAGTATTTAAAAAGCTGATGAGATCAGCCAGTGTAAGACTGCTTTGAAAAATGCAGCATGAAATTTTCACGTAGAACGTCAGGTTGCAAAGAAGAAGGAGAAAAAACATGCTTTTCAAATGCTAAGTTGTTGTGAACACTATTCTCATGTTAAATTGTTAATAACTTTTATGGAATTTTAGGTAGTTCAAACAGTATGCTAATACTTTTAATACTTAACTAGATACTAATAGATATTTTTATGTTTACCCTCTAAATCAAGAGATAGATAGAGTGTGAAGAGCTGTCTCTGAAGAAAAACCACAAGCAGGCTGAAAGCTTATGGATACGAATCACGAATCAGAGATCGAGGCCAAAAAGGCAACCTTCTGGTTGGTGTCTACTATAGGCTGTCCTATGAAGGGGAGTCTTCTTACTCCAGCTACAAGAGGCATTGCGCTTGCAGGCTCTTATCTGGCTGGGGGACTTCAACCACTATCTTTTCATGTAATACTTGAAGTAATGGATGTTTTGTCAAGGACTTTATTTTACTATCATGTTACATCCTGTAAAAATCTAAGCTTCTCCAGAGAGAAGGGAAGAAAATCTGGCTGTTTGTCCTCTAGGCCGTTGTTATCGGAGGGGAGTAAAATCGCAAGCGATTGGACAAAACAGTGGTGCAACCTCAGGAGAAAAACATGCATTAAAAAAATAAAATAAATTATGCATGCTTCCTCTGTTGGCATAAACTGTTATCAAGAGGCATCTTAAACAAGGTGAAATTTGTCATTTCTGTTGGACTACAACCAAGGAGAACTAATTATCAGGAAAAGTTTTCCCCTGTGGACTGCAAAATCAGACTTTAGGTCAGAATAAATGATAATGAGGAAGTATGGTTATTAAGTCTAATGCTTGGTTTCTAGAGAATAAATATAAAAGGTCATTCAATAGGGTATTATACAGAAGCCTTCAAGCTTGCAGATCTTGATTTGGTTAATAAAAAGATGCTGGATATTTAACAAATTTGCATCATATATGCTTCCCTTACCTCCGTTGACTCATGAAATGAGAAAATGTAACTCCCAAGACACTTTAACATGAGGATAGAAGCGAACCTCTTCCAAAAACCCAATCTATGTCTGTGAAAAACAAAACAATAAGAACACAAAAAATTCTCAAAACCTAATTAAAATACTTCACTGATGGTGACCCCAGGTAAAGGATGTTGCATGAAGGAAGCTGGAGCCTAAGAGGTAACTGTGTCTAGAGAACAAGCTCAGGTTGATGCAGGCTCTGTAGTGGTTATATTTAGCTGGTTCCACATTAGAGAAAGCTGATGAGTTTTATTCTAGTGTCTCCTACTGATCTTGCATACCTTAAGTCAGTAAGGGCTTGCATAGTCTACCCTATTTAAAAAATATGTACTTTGCCAGCTCAGCCAGCAAAAGTAATAGAAAAGAGTAGTTCTTGGGAGGTTGCATAGAGAAAGAAGAGCAACGTATGCAAGGAAAAGTCTTATCCACTCCCAGCAATTCAAGACTGACCACAGTACACTTTTGTTTTTAACGTGTTTGTTAAACCTTTGTCTAAACATATTTTTATTTTTTGAAACTTAGGGTGAGGCTCTGAAAGCTCCATAAGCAATCCATTGAATGGTTTTCTAGCATTATTTTTCAATGCCTAAATTTAAACCTCCTTGTTGCAGCATAAACGTATTAAATATGACCATGAAGAGTAGTTTACCACAGAATTTCTTTGCATATTGGCAACTTCACCCTTCAGGTCTTTTCTTACATGCCAGCAGGTATTCCTTATCTAATGATTCTTCTTGTTGCCTTGTGGACAGTTTTCTACATATTTTTGGAAGGGTCCTGCCCTTTGTTGAAGGGAATATCTTGAACTGAAATTAGTTTTCAAAGAGATTGAAGGCTTTTATTAAATTTCAGACGTATGCTCTTGAATGCCTTTGAAAACTTGAGTCTAAGGGGTGTACAGAATCCAAAACATCTCATCCACCATGCTGTCTAGTAGAAGGTATTTTAGTGAGCTTCAGTATGTAGGTAGAATGGAAAACAAATTACCTACTGTGATTCATTAACACAATATTCTTATTGTTATTATTTATGGATTAATGCTTAATATGTATAATTTTTTTTTATTGTCTTGTTTCCCTTCCCCTCTACTCTTCCTTTGACCAGGGGCTATATTACAACTCTTTCTGACTTTACAGAGGCGTTGGGGAAAAACGCAAACCTTTCTCTTTACTGCAGTGAGTAATTACTTTCCTCTCGTCTTCCAACTCAAATATAGTATCAGAAGATACTCTGTAATGTTCGATCCATTTAATATTTTCATGAATTTTCCCTTTTTCAGTGTGGATTAGTTATATTTGTAAATAGTTCTAAATTGGGACTGAAATCTGAGTGCTTTATTGAACTTTAAAATATACATGTAGTGCCAAAATACCATTTTCAAATAAAAATATCAGTCTAGCTGCAATAGCTTTGTGTAGGATGCATACAAAATGAGCTCTTTACTTTTTTATGATCCAAATAGAAAAGCTTGTTTAAAAAAAATTACCTAATTATATTTCACTGGCATTTTTGGTTTTTGCAAAAAATCACATAAGAAACAACCTGGGGAGGCAGCATAAATTTCAAGTAAAGGTTTTGAAATTTAGGAGAATCAGAGTTTTAATTCTTGGGCTTCCACAAGAGCTTTGGTGTGCTTTGAAGAGTTGGGCTTTATCCCTCTCTTTTCTGACTGTGAAAATGGCTGTATTTCCATAAACAAATTTCATTAAACAAGTTTCAGCTTGTTTTGGAATGAAATTTTGATTCAGGGGTGTGTGTTCTCAGAACAGCTCTTACAACAAGCTTTTTCTTGACAACTTGTTAACTGTGTTTGGCACAAAACATGTCTAAAGAACATAGCATTGGCTGGGATCTCCTGGATTGTGGCATGCAGGTGGATGACAATTAAATGGTAGCTTTTTATTATTTCTCAAATCACTCTGCTGGTGCACTGAAATATATAAAAGGAGTGTGATTGATGTATACCTAGAGGTTTCTAGCTGGTTTGGGGTGGAAACTTTTAACTCTCACCACTTAAAAAAAAAAAAAGGCAGAGGTGCAAGGTACATTTACATAGAAGAAATTAAGAGTACTGGAAAGAGTAGTCTCACCATTGTAGCACTCAAATCTTTTTTTTTTTTAATCTTTTTTCACAACTCTCACTAAATACAGGGAGTACCGTATTTGAACAGAGGTTGTCCTTCCATATAACTTTTTTGTTTTAGTGAATGCAAGAATGTGAATGTATGTGAACGTTGTCTTTGAGCTGTTAAGGGGGGCCTCGACCAAAAATTCTGTAGCTGAAGAGTCCCTGTAAACAGTACAGGGAGAGCAGTCAAAGCTGTGCTACCTGACTAGCCGAAACTTTTACATAGTCTTGCATCTGCTACAACCTGTGTTGGAACAATAAAAATAATGGTAAAGTATTAAGTATAGCATGCTGACTTCTTGCTTTAGGTCGTACTAGATGAGAGTTCATTCATGGTTCAGTTCTTGATCTAGTTGTCTTTTTGCTGGCAACCTTTAATATTTCCTCTTGAGGAAATGACCTTTGTTGGAAGCATCTTAGAGTGTAACTAGCTACCAAATAGAAAGATTAATTCCTGCAAACACAGCCATTAAAATTGAGGAAATTACTAGTCAAGCATCAGTTAAAGCAAAGCCAAAATCAATTTGCATTGCTTAGTACCCAGATGTCAAAACATTTGTACATTTACAAATAAAGACTTCCATATCAAACTGCTTTTTGATTTCATCCTACATCTATCCAAAACAAGTGCTACCTCTCCTCAGAATCTCACAAATCTCTGTCCTCATAAAATTAAGATTAATGAAAAGATGCAATTTCCTGACAAGTCAGAATTATGCCGAATTAGTTTAAAAACAAGATAAAAGTCCTGACAAATAGGGCCTTGTAAATTGGAACTTTTAAGTAAACTGTGGAGTTTTTAGTGGATCATTTGCAGCATTCTTGAAATGTTAAATCTGAAAGTTAATATGAGAAACTTAAAAATGTTTTTTGGTGGTGAAAACAAATTTTCTGTCAAATGGTGGAGATAATTCTGTGCATCAGAGCAAAGAGATTCACTTCTTTAGCATTTCAGTGCTTGCAAGTTGTTTGAAGCATTATTTGTCAGTTGCCTGAGATAGAAATGGAAACCAGTAGAGCAAATAAGCTCCTAATTAAAAGAAGGAAAATTGTGGTGGGTGGGTATTGAAAGAGGAGAAGCCTAGCATACAACTGGGAATTTTGTGTACAGCTATATTGGATGTGCTAGAAAGAAACTTGTTATCAGCTTGCAAAGCTCTGAGAAAAAGGCTGCAAGTTTTAATTAACAAACCCAAATCAGTGTTATCTTTTTTCTCTTCTAAATATTAAAAAGATTGACCTCTTAAGTTCCAGAAAACTAATTATTTTGTATGGTTTGCTTTAAAAACAGTGCTGAATTTGAAAATTTAAAAGAAGACATTATGGCATCTAGACAAACTTTCCATACCAAGTTGTTGAATTTAATGCAGTTTTATTCCAAGAAATAGTGAGTGTACAACTAGAAGGAATTGTGTGTCATTGAATCAGTGCTCTATATAAACTGATAATTGTGTAGCAAATAATTAGCTCAGAATTCAGTTCCTTTGCCTGTGTCTCAACCAGAAGACAATTTCTTTTGTCCTAGTCAAAAGTTGTAGCGGAAAAAATGAAAAGTCTGCTAAAAGTCTTTAAAATAGTTTTGGAGATATGTTAATATTCTTTAAGATAATAAAAAGGAATGAACATAAACATTTGAATTAAGTATTTGCTTTATTGAAATCTGTCTATCCTCATGTCAGAAAGATTTGATTTATTGTTAAATTGGGAAAAGAATTCACCTTATGACTTCTGATGATTGGGGGGTTTGCCACATTCTATCTCATCTTTTTTTCAGCTTTCATATGGGTAAAAGCTGATGTGCAGTATGAATTACTAGCGGTTACTTTACTCAGATTCTGCTTTGTGTCCTGTCACCGTGCACTGTCTTACAAGGTGGCTGTTATTTGTTTCAAAGTTATAGCAACACAGTGTTAATTTAAACTTAATGTTATTGTTGCAGTAGCTTTTTCATATGGGCAAATGATGAGAAGTATCAGAAACTGATGCATGTTACTTAGATAGTAAAAACCGAATGTGTTACAATTCAAGGCATTTTATCAGCTTATTTTTGCCCACAAACAGGTATTTTTAAAAGTCAATTCTCACAGTTGGATTTAACCAGTTTAACGGTAATTCATGATGTTTTTTTCAGAGTCCATGCACTTGCTGTAATGAGCTCTAGCGTGGCAAATTCAGTTTATTCCAAGATCTGGCTGGCATTGTTAAAGGATGTTGTCTGTGCAGGTTTAGTGAGGCAGCTTTGAAAGAAACTGTCTTTCATGCAGCAAGTGTATGGGGATATTCCCACCACATAAGTAAGGAATTGTTGACCATCATTTGTTAAGCAGTATAGTGATAAAGAAAGCAGACTTACTATTTAAACTTTTATAGAAAATAAAGTAGGTATTTCTACTGTTTCTCATTAGCAATTGTTTTTGAATCTAACTAAAAGGTGTTTTTTTCTTCTGTTGTTTGTTTTTCTCAATTTCTATTTTCTACTTCTGATTATATTTCATCAAACTGAAGTCTAAAAGATGCAGGAAAGTGTACATCAAAAGATTTTTGATAAAGTCTTCATGTTGTTATATGACACTTTGTAGACCACAGAACACTTTGCTAAGGGAGGAAATAGTGTCATAAAGGGAGAAATCCTTTTTAAAAATAAAATATATCCGTTTTAGTCACAGATAATGTGGGCATTTATGATAATGATGGTCAAGTCTTGGGGTACGTGTGCAGTGGTTTTCATCATCTGCTAAACATTAAGCTCCCGAGGTGGTACTCTATCTGACTGGTAAAAGCAGTATCACAGTTCTACAGTCAGAACAAGTGAGTAATTGTAGGGTTTTTAATGTCTCCCACTGTAAAACAGTGTGTCATTACAGAGCTTTCTAAATATAACTCAGCATGCATTTATCTTTTCCTACTCTATTGATCAACTCATTCTCCTGAGACACATTTAAATGTTATTTTATCTTTCAGTTGCAGAAATGCTGGTAGCTTGTCCTGGAATGAAAATGACATTGAACAATATTTTGAAAATAAAAGATAGAAGATTTTCAAACTACTTTGTTTTGCTGATGCGTAGGCGAGTGGTTACTTCTAGTATTACCTGTAGTTGAATTCTAGTATTATCTGTAGTTGTTAGGTTAAAAAAAAATTCACATTGGTGTGAGGGAATATTTAGAGAATATTGGCAGATCATCTTGTAAATTCATGTTTTAAATTGTCAAGGTAATGCATTGTTGCACTCCAAACAGTTGTTATGCCAGTTTTCCTTCTTTTAACTGCAAAAAATATTCAATATATTCAGGAAGGAAGAAGCTGAGCACACCATTATGCCTTAACAACAGATATATTCAATGACAGATGGCTATGCATGTTGAGTGTTGTTTTAAGCTATAATTGGATACTTATGTAAGTATGCTTAGTCAAATATGTGTAATTAAGCTATCTTGGTATGCAGGCTAACTTAATGGGTTGGTCCAGGGCTCCGAGACGTCAAAAGTAATGGTTATACTGGCCTTATCCTTGTTCTGTTTCAACACTTATCCAGCCAAAACCCAAATAGAAGCATCTGCTGTTTCCAGTTATTTCTGTTTACTGCAAAGCTTACGAAATCAGATGAATACATAAATTAAATGAAACAAAGTACCATTGGAAGTTTTTGTCTGTTTAAAAATAAAACTTTAAGCCATTATATGCTTCTGAATTCGAGAATGAAAATGAGCCACAAAACGGCATTAATTCTTAACACAATTGGTAGTTTCCTTATTGTAATGACGTATAATAGTAATACAGAAATTTCTAGTTGAAACTGGTAAGTTGGTGAATACCAAATAGAGCCTGGAAAAATAGATATTGTTGTCTTATTTCTGCTCTTACTGAGGAATATCCTGAATTCACTGTTAAGTATAGAAAACAAAATAATCAGTGAGCACAGGCTGTTGCTTCTTGATAACAAGAAAACCCAAGCTGCACATATGAGCACAAGTTTGCTGTGCTCATATGCTTTTGCTGTGATGTGGAAGGATTGTTCTTCCTGTGAATTAAGAAAACTCTGGATCTCAGGCTGACTGGAGTGCTGGAACTTTATTTGGTCTCCTATGAGGTGGCCTGGCTTATGGCTTTTTATCCTAAGGGATTTCTTCTCTTAATTATTCTGTTCAACTTGACACTGCTCCTACTCTTGTTGAAAGCAGAAAGCCTTCAAAAGCCTTCGTTTTTCATTCATACCGTAGCAAAACAGAAAGCCAGGAATGTTAGAAGAACTGCTTGCTCACGTCAAACCAAGTTTGATTAGTTCCTATACTAACATGAAATTTGTCTTACTTCTCTAAATTAGTCCTGAGTGTTGATCTGTTAAAAAATCATGGAAATGGTGTTATGTTCTTGTATTTCTACTATGATAACTTAAAAAAATGAGTTTGTAATTACCGTTATGTAACCTTTATGGACTTGTCCTGACAATCGAGCCTTGATACACATAGGCCAGGATGTTTTCCATCATACAGTTAAGAATAAAGAACTCTTTTACCATCAAGGTGATATGAGGAGATGTATAAAATGAGGCCTATTTGTTTTTTTTTTTTTTTAAATTCTTGCGTTTTTTCTGTGCACAAATCATACCAGCTTTGAACAGGAGCTATCTGTTGGCATAGTGTTTTTAATAATACATGTATTTTATATTCTTTTCACATGCTCTTGTTCAGCAAGCTGGGTTTGCAGGAGGTATGATGATCACTACCTCTTTTTCTGCTGAGCACGATCATGTTCTCTAAACAAGTGTTTGCTGGCTGCCCTACCCATACTGGATTCTTTACTGTAGGTACCAAATGAACAGAAGCCTTTGTGTTTGGCTCTACTTAACACCCAGAGAAATGCAGGATTTTGTATAGTTCCTATATTTGCATCTCACTGCAAGGATTTGCTGGCTCTTTAGAGCAGCATTTCCTGGAGCCTTGTTTTCCCCAGGAACTCAATAAGGATGATAATGTATTTCTGAATTCTGTTCTGAGAGTGAGGTGCTTCATAATTGAGTGCTTGAAGTTCAGGCTTTCCAAGTCTTTTGCTGCATCTAGTCTGGAGCCTTGAGCAGTCACCTGGTGATGTCAAGTTGCTGGGCAACCAGGAGATGCAGTATTTTTGGAAAATATCAGTGTTTTTCCCTATAACTACTTTCCCGTGTCTTTATAAATTCTGACATATGGATTACTTTTTCATTTTTTTTTTCAATGCTTCATCAGTAAGCTTAAAATGTCAATTTTTAAAAAAATGCATTTGGTTTCCCTCAAAATGAAAAGATTACACGTGTACCAGTTTTATTGCTATCATATTTAAATTATGCCCTTGGTCAGAATATAAGTTGCAGCTTTAATCCTTGACCTTTGGCATTTCAGGTACCCTACCTTCTGTGGGTATCAATGTGCAAGGAATATTGTTTAATACAAATGATAAACTGTAACTAGTATTTTGCATCTCTATTTGTAAGGTGAGTTTTTCATGTTACTTGAACTTTGAGCTAGCTATGTAAAGGAAATAAGCCCTTCAGTGTTTCCTGCAACTGAGTGTTGACAAAATGAATTTATTCCAGACAGATTATTCTTTCATTTAGAATTTTATCAGCATATGTTAGGAAAACACTGGTCTTTTTGCTTATGTTGCTAACAATTGTTTTATAGGAAGACACTTGGATAGTGTGGTGCAAAAAAGAATTTTAAGACTGAAAGAGCAACATGGAAAACATTCTGTCATTATTCAAGTTTTGCTGTAGAGTATTTGTATTGATCTAGAGTGCCATTTAATGAGACTCTTGAGGATCATGAAATGATATTATGTTTATGTAGTTTACTATACCTCAAGTTGTCTTTTTTTGATAGGACATGTCTGAAAGTCCTTTTGAGGAATAAATCTGCTATGGCCTTTTTATAATGGTTATGATAACAGCTGAGTAATTTGTTTCTGTGATACCTATCTATAACTTCACTAAAGACCTTCTGAGTTAAACTCCTTTATGTACAACTGTTTCAGTGTCTGATGGGAATGATGTAATCCAAATGTTCAGAATCAAATAGTGTTGGACAGAATGATATACTGTTTTTCTGGATTTCCAGGAGTTCCCTCCCCCATTAGGATGACTACTGCATAATTATTTTGTAACTAGGCTTTTTTCCTCATACTTTAGTGACAGAAATAAAAAGTTATTTGAATGACTGCAATGTAGCTGTGATGTTGCATATAATTATTCTTCCTCGTAATCAGAGACTGTGCTTTACCATGAAAATAGCTTAGCACTTTTCTCATAATTTCAGGAGAAAGGAGTAATACCATGCAATTTGATTTAATTTTAAACATATGGAGGGTTGGTGAGTGTACTTAACCTTTGAATCTGTATGCAATGCTGTATACACCAGCACACAAGTGCAAGAAATGACAGTTCTTGGCTGGGTTGGGTAAAGTGATGGAGCAGAAAGGCTTGGTTATGTGTGAAACAACATTGCTAGAGCAGAACTTGTCCATTGGGTCAAATTTCTTTCTTGCTGTGTAGTTCTTCACGGGAAGCATCAGTATCGAATGTTTTCTTAGCATCTTTTCATTAAATCATGCTTGAACCTGTTGCTTAAAAAATAAGCTTGTATCAAATTGCAACATGTAAGATCTAAGGTAAGTGTTATCAGTTGAAGGCAAAATACCACAAAACGTCTTGCATATACCTACTCCGAGGAAAAACTGTAAAGTATAAACAGGTTTTTGTGTATGTCTCTGTTCTAAACAAAAGTAAAAGGAACACATAGTAATAAACACATAGTAATTTAAAATATGAAAAGGAAAAACTTGTAATAAGACAGGCTTTCAGCTGAATTTTGAGATGTTTTTGACAGCCATCTTGCAAGTCAGTGATGATCTTGTGGTGTTGCACCAGAGTGTATAATGTATTGTAAGAGGGTAAAAAACCCTACTTTTACTGACTGTAGTATTGATAAAAAACCCCAAAAGACTGGAAATTGACTTCCCTCTGTTTCAAAAACTTATGTGGAGATGTGTGCAAACTAACTGTTGAAAAATTTGAAGATCTGGATTTCAAAGGCTTGTACTCATTTAGCCTTTTTTTTTTTTTTTTTTTAGAAGACCTTTACATATAAAAAAGGTGTTTTCATACTGAAACGAGGCATCTGGTACCATTTCCATGAAATGGGATTCCTTCATTTATTCTCAAATAAACCGTATTTTTTCCTAGCATAGATGCCTATTTCTCTTCTATTTTAAGCAGTGTTTTTTCTGTGTGGTGTGTAACTAGTTGATAGCATTCTGTCCATAAAAGTAGCGACAGTTGAGTTGTCTTTAAAACAACAGTGCTTCATTGCATCACATTTACTTCACTGCTAACAACATACACATCTGCAATATGATATTTTCTCTTATTTTATTTTCAAGAGATGCTGTCTGAAAGCTTGGAGGGTGCTTTTCTTTTACCTGTTCCAGGAGACTATAGGAATAGATTGTGTATAGTAATGATGGGTGTTGTGCAAGTTGCCTGTTAGAAACAAGCAGCTTCTCTCTGTCTTCTGGTAAACGCTATTACAAGGCTTCTGCTTTCTCCGTGGTGACGTCTGAGAAGCAAATGAACAGAAGGTTCTTTACTTCATCGCGTTGTTTCAACACTTGAATGGTTTTAAATATTACGCAATAGGTGACTGTAGTTTAGATCTGTGTTTCTGTTCACACACAGAAAAGGAAAAAAAAGTTAACTTTGACGTCAGACATCCTTCATTGTGGATTAGGGACAGCAAGGCTGCTAGAAGCTTGTACATGGCTACAGAGCCAGTCTCCCAATTCAGCTGCTTGTGTTTTTTCTGTCCCTTTCCTCCCGAGGATGAGAAAAATCCCAGGTCTCCCATTCTTATTCATGTTAAAGAAATTTGAGATCACATTCACCAGACCTCCTGCGTAATACTTGCACTTCTGGGAATGAGATGAGAATAAGAGACTTGGTCCCAAGCCAGACTCTTTTTTTTTTTCTGAATTGCAGAATGTGTTACTCTGTCTGCAGTGACTTCCCTGGAGTCTAACTCATAGATATCTAGCATGTGAATGGCGGATAATACATTAACTACTTATTTGGGCCTGAACAGTGTGCAAACAGGCTTAACCCAGTGAGAGTATCAAGCAAAAACAGAGTCCATTGTGTCTGAATGTTAGACTTATTTTTTTCTGTGAAGCATCTGTTCAATGGCTTGCTTGCTTGCTTATGTACAGTGCCTTTGGAGCTGTTACTTTTTCAAATGAGAAAGCTTCCATTGTGCAGACCCTCTGGTTATTTTTCCCCAGAAGATGAAGCCACAATGTCAACTACGGGCAGTAGTGACTGTGGCCTTAACATAAATTGGCTGGCTGGGTTTCCCTAGTAATAAAACATCTTGCTGTTGATTTGGTTTTGTTGCTTTGGGTTTTTTTTCCCGACCTTCCAGTTTTAAAGGGAAAATGAGGACTGAGATTTAGCTCTGGTGATTTTGATGATTAGCTTTCATTGAGTACAGTATTAAGCATTGACTGTATAAAACAAACAAAAGACAGTTTCTCCTCAGAGCTTAAATATGGAAGCTTAATCCCACCGAGTTCCTTTCATGATCACACAAGTGGTTGCTGACAACTATTTCTATTTATACTTAGACAGTGACAGATAAGATCTGAAGCAAAACCTTAGCTTCACTAAGGTGTAAGGTACTGGACCCTCAGTCTCTGCTGTCCCCCCGGTGTGAACAATATTTTTTTTTTTTTTGAAGGATATATGGATGTTTCTTTTCTCAGTGTTCGTTTTATCAATTACATATGTTCTTGGATATGAACTTTTCATCCTTGGCAAGAGGGTATTGAAAGAAAACAAATGCTACTCCTGTTTTGCTTCTACCTTCCTAGATAGAAGAGGCACCAAACTTCTTGGGAATGCATTCCTTATATCTTCAGACGGTCTTTTGTTCTGTTGTTCTCTATAGTTTTCAAACAGTTAGAAATGTCTGCACTAGTTTTGACATGGTCAAAGCTTTTTTTTTTTCCTCCTTCCTTTCAGTAAATAACAAAGAAAACCTTATGATTTTGAAGTTGCTTTCTGGTTGCTATGAATGTGAGGGAGAAAAACATACTGTTTGTATTTCCTGGTGCAGTTCATCTCTATTTAAAAAGAAAAAAAGTACCATATATCCATAAGAAAAAACAGAAGCACCAAAAACCAGAACAAATACATGTCCTGAACAAATGAAATATTCTTTCAGGTGCCATGCTAAATGCAAACCCCCCAGCTGTTAAAACCATATTTTAGTATTTAAGAATTTACTTTGTTCTAGGTAAGCGTTACCCAAACCTTCTGTTTAGATAATAAACACCTTTGCTGGCACAGTCTTTGGTTTTGATCTTTCAGGCTGTATGCTGTGTTGCAGCTTGTGGAGTTTTAAGTTAAAGCAAGAATATAACCTGTGCAGCCCAGAGAGGACTTTTTATTTAATAAAATCATAGATTTTTGAAAAAAATCTGTATTCTTTTTCACAAATTCCCCAGTGTTCCTTATCCCAGTACATGGTTATGGAAACCCTTGTGACTTGCTCGATACATTTCTTATCATTTCTTTATTCTTCTTAATGTATGCTTTTAAAAGAGGAACTCATCCGTTTCCTCTCTAAGTCATCATAGAGATGCACTCATTTTTCACATAAAAGCCTACTTGTAGATATTTTTGGAAATGTATGAAGGGATCCTTTAATCTTTTTTTTCTTTGAATACCTTTCTGTTATTTTGAAAGCCTTAATTCTGTGATGATGACTTCACACTTTCCTCTTTAATTGCTTATCAGACTGCATTCATATCAATGCTGTGCATTTTAAGCATAGCTACACAAAGCCAAAGTAAAATTAGCTCTAAATATTACTGCTGCTACCAGTCCAGCAGAATGAAGTATTTTTTTTTCTCTCCAAAGATAAATTTGTGCTTCATAAAATGTTGCTTTAGCATATTCAGTCCAGACATCATATTTGAGTTTATGCTTAACTGACTTGGGAAGCAGGTGCGACTCTAGAAATAAGAACGTATGAATATATATCTGTTTTTGGTAAATAAATGTACATATTTTATGCTTTCAAGTTAGCTGAGAATGCAAATTATGGCCATGTAGATATTTCTCTTTAACACTAGATGAAAACATTTACATTACAGATTAATTTTTGTGCAAAGTTTAACAGTATGATGGAGTTAATACTAACTTTTTGAACAAAGACTTACCAAAACTTGCTGCTAGTTCTGTGTATGGGATGCATAATGCATATAATTGTGCACCTTTATAATAAGATCTGCACTTTGATGAAGCTGCAAAATATAATCAAATTAAAAAGAAAATTTGTCACAATTTGGCATACCGTGACAGCCAACGGTTTGAGTCAGACTTTTCAGAGCTTGTTTAGCTCCCACGCCTTTGGTCATTAGTTGATGAATTTATTAAGGTAGAGTTCTAATTCTTCATAAACTCTAAAGCCATTTTTCACAACAAGTCTTACATTTTTAGTGAGGGAAAGAGTCTCCATATGTGCATTGCATTTTAGAAACTCAAATAGTCTGCAATCTGATTGAATCCTTGTGAAGGATGCTGTGTTACAGGAGGGTTGAGGATAGACATCCATTGCTCTACCATGTTTCTATGTGACCCAGGCAGAGCCTGAATACAGAAAAATCCTTACATGGAGAAATGATAGTTTGTCTTGTTCCTGCCCAATAGAGGTTGATGATTTATTTTGAAGGGGACTAGTGATTCAGTCCTGGTGAATTCCAGCATCTACAGAAGCTGAACATTGCTGCCACCAAGGGACACAAGGTAACTTCTGATTAATCTCTGGGCTCAGTTCCTCAAGATTAAGGGAACGTTCTCGTATGCTTATCCTGCAGTTGAAGAAAGAGGAATGCAAGCTGGCATGTTGCCTTTGAAAGTACCAGTCTCTGGCCTGGAATAATTTAGTATCATAGGAGCACAGTTCTTTGAGATGTGGAGGAAAATCTTTTTTTCTCCTCTCTGCTCCTGAAGGGAATTGACCAATTGTTGCCTGTACCATCTGCTGTCATGCTTATCAAAGAACGTAAATAGAGGTACCTTGTTCTTCTAACCCATGTAATACTTTTTTTTGGATGTGAGATTAGTGGTCCTGTGTGGAATCATCATCCTTGGAAACATCATAGGCTGATGGGTTCAGGCTGTGAATACCATGATCTAATTCATGTGAGCGCTGCTTTGAGCAGGGATTGGACCACGTAACCTTCTATAGTCTCTTCTGGCCTGAGTTATTCTGTGATTCTATTAACTTAATTTTCTCATATTTTATATCTGCCTGTGTTTTGTTTTTTCTTTCCCATTTTACTCTATATGGTGTTAGTCAAATTTCTTGTAAGGATTGTTAGCAGCAGGTTTTTCTTCTTTGTCAGTCTTATGGCCATGTCATGCTCTGTTTTCTCTGCTAACACCTTATTCTAGATCTTACATAAAGTTGCTGGAAAGATCAGTCACCTTCAAAGAAAAGTCAAATGGGTAGTCTTTTTGAGAATCTACTAAATTAACACTGGGTTGACTCTTACACTGTTCTGTGCCTTTGACATTTGCAGCAATTATACCTATGAAAAAAAATCTGACTGAAAATACAATTAAATGAGATTGGAAAGTTTACACTTGTCTTGCAAATAAATTAAGGCAGTACGTGCAGGGCAGTAGGGATTAAAATTCTTAACCTTTTACAATATTGAGAATAATTAATGTACAAGTCAAATTAACAAGTGAGATGGAAAATTGTTAAAGTGGTTCAAAATTCAAGTAGTATACGGTTTGGGAGTAATGAATAGTTCAAAATGGAAAGCTGTGGTGACTGATGCCTGGTATTAGAGGTCAAAGGAACAAGATTTCACACAATTATCATTAGAGAAAGTGGTTCCTTAGTAATAGTTTCAAATGGCATAGTGTTCAGTTGAATGTCATGCTGTAGGGTTTGGCTCAAAAACATTCGGTTCAAAACTACTAAAGGCACCACAGCAAGGTCCAGTTTATTTCATTTTAAATTATACTGGGCTGTTACTTTAGTAAGTGCTATATAAGAACTCCAGCTCTAAACTCTAGGTACTGTTTACTCAGTTTACTGCTATGTTTCTGGAGAAGCATGCCAGCTGCTCATAACATAAGAATTACTTTAATGAATGGTCTATTTGGGAATGTGATGGTGTTAATTTGAAATTTAGATGTATTTACTTGCACCTAGTGTTTCCTGAATGTATGTGTTATAACAACTACTGGGAATTTGAAAGCTGCTAATCACAAATTTTGCAAATTATTTCTGCAAAGCATATTTCTAGTGGAAAAGACAATGTGACCTTGCTGCTCTTTATTTTGCTGATAATTGTACCTTTAGTCTATATAAAGAAGGAAAAAGAGAATGCCATAATAGACCTAAGCCTTTTTGGACCTATGTTCAGCACAAGCCAATTTCATACAATCCTGTGCAATTATAGCCTCAGAAAAGTCACTGATGTATGAAGCTTTTTCCCTCACATTTCATATCTATTGGAAAGCTGCAGCTACTATACTTCTAGAATGTAATGAAACATTGGATCTATTTTAAAAAAATCTTGATTTTATCTCAATGTGTGAGTTACAATCAGATTTGTACTTACCTTTTCTATCTTGCATGTTTTTATCAAAATTAAACAGGAATTCTTAGCACATACAAATATCCAGTGGTTTCTTGAATCTTTTCTTTGCTCCTTAAAATCTTCCCTCTTTTTTGGTTTCTTAAAAATTGAGCTAAATTCTTTGAAATGTCTATCAAAGCTTAAAAAGGTTTTCTGTTAACATGGAATGCTTAACAGCGATGTAAAATATTGTGAGAAACTTATGCTGTAATGTGGTCTGCAAATGACAGCGGTTGGATGGTGATGGATTAAACCTGTTTAACCCTCAGTGGAGAGCTGAAAACATTGTCAGAGAAAAATATCTTTATATTAACCATGCAGTAGTTGTTTTTGGAGAAGAGGGCCTTCTACAATCTGATTTCTTAAAACAAGGTAGGAATTTCTAGGAGCAGAGCAGTGCAGTGTGTGATAGAATTGAAGTAACCATGGGTTTGGAATCTTTCATTTTCTTTAGAAACTGTTTATCAAGCAAAAAGAGAATTTAAAAAGCATATCAGTTGTACCTCAGGTGAAGTTATTTCCATGAAAAGTAAAAAAATTGTCAAAAAAGTATAATTCTTCTAGCATGGCAGCTATAAGTAATGACCTAATTTTCCAAAATTAAAATGAAAGAGTAAAAGAAATCATGTTCCATAGGCAGTGATCTATAGTTAGATCTTAGCCCTTTGGTAGTTTATTCTGTGGAAGGTATAGGTTATGCTAATGGACATATATCTTCAAAATATTAAATAAGAATATTGCATAGACATTTGTCTTATATTGGAAAATAAACTGAAAAGGGTTCTGGCAATTGTTTTATGTCCTGAAAGTGTTGAGACAATTGCAGGGATAGAACATTTAACTCGTAAAGCAATATATGCATTTTAACTCCTAAACTCATTCATTTCGCAGTTGAAAAAAGTCAGACTGTTATATATTTATGAATTTTATTAAACATATTAATAAATAGCTCCGAGCTGTTTCATTTTGTTACAATAAAGCTTGTCTTCAGCACTGGATTTAAAGGTGATTTATAAAGGAATTGAATGTTGTTACACCAATTTGACAAATTGGGATGCTGACATATAGTGAAGTCAAGTGATTTAGCAAAGATTAGTCAGCAGACTAATGGAAAAGCAAGAAAATCTCTTCATTCTGGGTCACTCCAGAGCTATTATCATTGGGAAATATAATAAAATGTGAAGGATTATAGAAGTTTTATTATGCGATGCTGTTTCTCCTTTCCTGTGTTCTTAATGTGAGTCTATGTAGTTTGACAGCTGATTGACACATATATATTTGCATTTGCTTATGTAACATTACATCTTATGTATCTTTTCAAGGGTAAAGAGGGGTTGGAAAGTCAGGATTACTTGGGAATTTAATGTTTTGTTTGGAGACAGCCTTCTGAGGGAAGGGTTGGTTTGGACTGTAGGGAGGGAGAAGTGTGTTGCAGGAGCTGGGCTTGGGTGACGCCGAGCATGTGCTGCCCAGCCCGAGGTACAGCTTTCCTGCAGCCCCTGTGCTGAGCAGGCAGCTCAAGTCGGTGCCACACACACGTGTTGCTCTGAAGATAAATAGCGTAACACTGCTGTTGTGAACAGTGAAGTATGAGGGTTCCAGTGTGGATCTTACAGATCAACAAAATACATTTGTAGAGAAAAAGGGAAATAGCATTATAATTTCCAGTCACTTTGAAACCTAAATATTGCGACTGCCCAGACATTATTGTGTAAAAAAAATAACTGTAACTGAAATTGGAAAATTCTGGGTAGAATCCTGGATAGTAAATAATTATTTCTGTCTTGCTATTGCTTTGTGTATTCAGAACTCATAATATTCATGATGTTTTGTCTGACTTATTTTCTTCCAAAACCGGCCTTATCTCTGGAAGGGACAACATGGCTTCCCCTGTGCTTTATTTTTTTCAAATAGTAAGTGGCAATAAAATAAACCTTCCATCTATCTATGTGGAAGCAGTGACACAGCCACCACAGCTTGAGTTTTTCAGCTCCTGTTTTTCAAAGTGTTTGTCCTATGAATTTAGTCAAGTAAAATTGCTTTTAGTTGTATAGATTGAAAATGTAAAAGGAAAAGAGAAATGAACCTTCAAAAAGTAATCCTCCCAACCTCTGTGATATCTTAATTTTTTTGAGCAGCATGACAACTCGTCAAGAGGATTATGCTGTTTTATGGCATTTAAAATTAAATGTCCTGCCCTTATACTTCTTTCTGATTGTTGCAGTGTAAAATGGGAAAGTTGATTAAGAAATTTACAGGTTCTCATACAAGCTGTCAAAAAAGAAAAAAAAAAGAAAAAAAAGAAAAAAAAGAAAGGAGATTTGCATCTCACATTTGTGGCCTTTGTTGGGAATTTAGCATCATTTTGAAAGACAAGCAGAGAAACTAAGATGAAAGAATGGTTCTCACAACTCCAGAAGTGAACATACCTTAACAGCAAGATTACACAAAGACTGTCAGCAGCACTACAAAAAAAAGTTAAAAACTAGTCCAGTTTTAACACCTGGAATAGCAAAATGAATAATGACCAGCTGCCAGCAATAACTCTAATTTTTTTTCCTAGTTCAAGCAATGTATTTCTGTTGCTTTGCACTAGTGTTACATCAGTATATGTTTAATCCCTCTTGTGCCACGAAGCTCACAGAAGTGCTTCAAAATATTGTGACAGAAAATTAATAGTAGACGATGTGTTATCCTTGAGTTGCTTTTGGTACAAAAGCCCAGTTGGTAATGATCTGCCTCTCTTATCTCTAAGAGGGCACGTTTGATGTGAAATTCTGAAAATCTAAGGTGCAATTGAGATGCAAAGTTGTGGTGATGCTATAAACAAAAATGTAAGTGCAGCTTCTGTTGCATCATTCATAGCCCTGTGTTGAACGGAATAGTTCATAGTTCTTAGGGGATTTGTGGGTTATGTGTGACTTCTCTCTATTTCTTCTGTGGATTAGAGTGTAATCACAGCACTGTATGTAGCACTGAAGCAGTATCTGTACCTAGGCTAAGCCTTTTTGTCATCCTTTTTTCTATTAGTATATGGCCTAATGTGCTTAGGTTTCAAATGAGGAGGCTTAGGATATTCTCCTTTGAGCTTTTGGTAGCTGAAGTAACAAGGCAGCTGTTTGGATTGGAGGATGTTTAGAACAATGAATACCATTCAGTAGCAAATTGGACTCTAGATGTAGAAAATTCTTCTGTGAAAGTTTGACATATAAAAGAACAATAAAAATAAAATTGATATTTTTTTTTACTAGCAAAATTTGTGCTCTGACTCTTCTCATTTAATGTACATCTTGAAGCAGTGGTAATCTTTCCTGAGATGAGTATGACATCGGATCACCTGGAGGAGAATGAAATTTGGTGTTGCTTTTTCTAGAGTTACTAATTTATTCAAGAAAAAATAATTGAAAAACTGTAATAGTTGGTAGTTCTTGCTAGCTTAGATTTCCAAAATGTCAGTTATTAAAAAAAAAAAAAGGCATACCATAGGAAGGAAACCATCAGTGAGGTAGCAGCAGTTGATCCTGCAGTGATGTTGTTTTTAGCTAAATGTAGCAGTGCTCACTAAATGATAACTTTTGGTGTTGAGCCACCGAAGTGGCAATGGGAAATTAAACCATTCTGAATAATAGGTTTTTGGTAATTATTGTTGCATTGTACCAGTTTGGTCCAGATTCTGATACATTTTCTGATTATTTCTAAATACTTCTCAGCGGTGGTGTTTCAAAATTGACCTTGGTTGTCTCTGCTTTTCACTTTTGTGTACATAAACCAAGGATGTTTAATACAAGCTGCTGAAACATCTGCTGTGGTCAGGTCCTCAGGTGTTGGACAGCACAACTGGTTATTAT
Organism: Gallinago undulata; assembly: GCA_026546715.1. NCBI lineage: Eukaryota > Metazoa > Chordata > Aves > Charadriiformes > Scolopacidae > Gallinago > Gallinago undulata. The sequence continues at coordinate 7,364,901 of JAOTQQ010000063.1, read as the reverse complement.
CCTGCAAAGTTATTTTAGACAGCACATAGTATTACTACCTGGTATTGCTACCTGTGTAATTCAGTAAGTTCTGCAAAAACTGGAGATGGTAGTAGAACAAGGTCTTTCTTGTGTTGATAATACCTTATGTAAGTAAGGTGCTGGTTTGTATTTCTCAAGACTTTTCCATAACTAACACAAACAGTTTCTGTCGCTGCAAAACTTCATTTATTTATCTCACTTCCATGATACAGAGATTCTGAGATTAAAACAATGTGAAGCAGTTCCCCTGAAATGCGCTCCATATCTGGAAATGTTTAGAAGTCATTAAGTCTTGGTCTGTAAACAAGCAGTGTTCACGTACTGTGGGGTAAGGAAGAAAAGCTCCTTCAGTCCAATATTAGTTCTATTTCAGAACTTTAGATGAAAGATAAGCTTTTTCAACGACTCTTAGGCATACAGATGTCTTGCAGGTGTTTGAATTCAGATGAAGGAAGCTGATAACTCTGACTATAAAAACTACGCCTTTGTGTAGTTTTGGTTTCCTTTCCTGTATCCAAAATGCTTAGAGTTCATACAGTGCATTTGGTGCTTACTGGCGATATTGGCTGTACTGAACATATTTATTAAAATAACTGGAAGAAGATTGGGAAGGAGGGATAACATCTGTGACAATACCATGCAATATCAGTTGACAAGTTCCGTTATAGAAAACTTTTTTTTACTCCTTATGAAAATATTCACCTGTTTCATTCTCCATGCAAGCCCCTGCATTTTGACTTGCATGGTGGTAATCAAGAATTACTACTGAAATTAAACCCACTGTGACTGAGATCATACTGAAACTCCTTCAGTGAAAAGGGATCACTGAAATGAGCAGTTCATGTAATACTGCCAGCAGATGCTGCAGGGAATGTAACAATCTGATTTACCATCAGCATACTTTTTCAAGCATTGAAAGAGACACTAGACCTACCTGCTTGTAGCTTTTTTTTTTTTTTCTTAGCTGACATTGTGAATTTCAAGATAGAAAAACACAATATATTTAGGAATATTGTGGAAACACTGATAATGTCATGGGTGGCATCCCAAGTTTTAGATAATTATCTAGATGGAAGCATTAGGTCTTGATAGTGTTCAAATAAAGAGGTATCTCTTAAGTTATTCAACTTTGTTTTAGAAATCTGCATTTTACAACTTCTTTGTATTTTCTGTTTTATTATTGGCCACTGAGCAATGAAGAAAGATTCCTTTTTCCTCACCCCGACCCCAGCAAATAGTCTCAAATGTACTGACTGAGCTTTTGCTAGCAGTGAGGTTGGAACCATGAGTCGTCCTTCTCCTCCAGCTGATGCTCTCGAAGCTCTGTCTCAGGACCAGACCAGTTGCAGTGCTGGAGACTTGTGTTTGGGGCCTCCATGTACAGTGCCAGGCCCACCTGCCCAGCCTCCTAGGCAAGAAGTGGTTAAGCTGATGCCTGTTTTGGTAGCAGATGGCAGTGACAGATTTTTATCATCATAGCCTTCAACTGGGGGCTATTCCAACAGGAAGAAAGGACAGGAAAAACTTCAAGAGCACTCATAATTAAAAGGAAGGTGGATTGAGTGAATTAACAGAAGAGTATCTATGATTGTTTACTAGGTGAAGTGTAAGTTGTAGGTATGCAACTCTTGCATCTGTGTGCTTTTTCAATGGTTTCTGTGAAAAAATCTTAGATGTTAACTTCTTTCCTTGAAGAGGGAGAAGGAACAATTTTGCAGTATGAGAACCATGTTAAATTAGGTGATGACATTGGGCATACAGTTTGTCTATAACAGATGTATTAAATAGTTAAGCTTGCATTTAATGTGAGTTGGTTTTGAAGCAGAAATGTGGAAATTCACAGGCTGTAAAATGATAAATATAGCAACATAAGATCAAAGAGAAATGAAAGCAGAGGAAAAAGAAATGGGCATCTTAGAAATATTTTTTCCAAATCTGATAACACCCTAAAGATTTATCTCCAGCCTAGATAAATGGGAATTGTAGATATGTTTAAGAAAGTAAACAAGACTTTTAAGAAAGCAAACAAGAAGTTTGTGTTTATAAAGTTGTTGCAGTGAGTTAGTAGCTTATTGTATACTCTTTAAAAAAAAACCACAACCTCTAAATGATCATTTTTTAATAACAAAGTATTCAGCACAATAGAAATCTCACTTGGTAAATGAATGTCACTGAAAACGCTTCTGCTTGCCTGTCGTCTCTGGTAGAAAGAATCAATATGAAGAAAAACTAGTATAGCTGGCATGTATTATAAGTAAAGTTGTCTTGGAGAACTACAAAATATTTCATCAAAGTAGACTTATTAGTATTCAGTATTATCAATCATTTCACTTAACCTTGGTTAAGCAAAAGGTTTATATAGCACGTTAACGTTTAACACAGTATGGAGGGTGAAAAAGGAACTTTAAAACATCTTTGATTTAAACTGCGAACAACGTAGAAGATCTCAGAATGGAGGAAAATACGATACGTGCAATTCAGAGCAATGCACGTGAATAATTTTGTAGTTTTATTTATAGCTGTTGTACACTTTTATTTTGCTGTTTCATTTGACCAAATGAATTGTGGTTTTAATTTCCTTTCTGGTTTTTATTCAGTCTTTCAAGATGCTGGTGACATTTTAATTTGACTATGTGCTTAATATTTGAAAACTATAATTAGAGGGAAACCCAGACTAGTGATAAAGACTGGAGGCAATGTTACTTCAGAATAGCTGCTTGGACGTTCATGAACAGATGGTCTGACCCTCTAAGGGTAATTTTATTATGATCCTAATTAATCATAACAGGACTAACCTGTTACTGACTCAAAAAATAATTTCAGGTAGAGATTCTTTGGTCAAACTTTGATTTTCTTTTTTTTTTTTTCTTAGTATTTTGTTCTTGGGTCACATCTGGATATCCATATGCTCTGTATGCAGCAGGGCAGCTTCAAAAGATAAGAGTGTAATCACATGTTGACAAAGTTCACCCCAGTTATTGCCTTATGTAAGGTCACGGGACTTGCAGGTGACCCCTTGAACTGCTGAGTCCAGCTCTTTCTCTTCTCAGCAAACACTTAACACTTATCCCATTTCTGTGTTGTATTACACTGCTCATGTCAATGAGTTTTCTTTCCCAATGTATATTCAGTAAGTCAACTTTTTAGTAATTTATTAATCTTTCTGTCTGTCACCAGGAAATCTTTATCATTTTAGTGTAAGGTTTAGGTTAAATTAATTTAATCTCATTCGCAAGTCATAAATAATTTTGTTAATTCTGTTAAGAGTTTACTTGTCTGATTTGTCTGGGGCTTTCTTCTGTTTGATCCTTCTGAAGACTAGTTATACACTTGCTGTTAGGACTTTATTTCTCCGAATATTGATGCACAAATGCTGATATATTTTTTTTTTCATTTTACTGCAATTTTTAATTACGTCTATTGGGAAATTTAACTTTTAGAACTCAAATGTCAAAATAGCGTGTAAATTACTACTTCCTGTTGGACAATGACAGTTTTCTGCTCTAAAAAATCTTAAGGTACAATGGTCAAAATATGAGCAGAGAGAACAAAAAGAAAGCAAATATTTAATGTGTATTTTCATTTAAACAACCCCCACTCTGTAGCTCTAAGATTTTTTTAAAACCTTTGCTCTTCCTTTTCTTTGGTCATGTTGTTAAAGAGATGATATGGAGCAAACAGGATTGTGGCTCTGTCTATGTATTTCCTTTATTGTTTATTGTATCTGTTTTAGTCTGAAACTCTGCAAAACTCTTAAATGGTGTAACATAATGGCTGCTCAGATTCAGCGCTCCAATTCTTTGCTCCAGTAACTACTTTTAGCTGTGAATGAGAGAAACTAGAAATGGAATACTGTAAATAATCAGGCCCCTTGAGGAGCTGAGACATTTTTGAAGATAAAAGAGCACTGGGTCATTATTTGTTTCGTGATCTTACTGTCATTTCTAAATATGCCAAATATAGTAGTTAAACAAAACAAAATGTGCTGAAGTATATTTTGCACATTTCAGGTGTTTTACAGAATGAGACTGAAAAGCACTCAGCTAAGCATATAGTTACATTCTTAAACTAATAATAATAAAAATACTGAGGATAGCAGTATCTTCCAAACAATGAGAGAAAAAAATTTCTGTATCTATCCATTTTGTACACACATAACACAAATAATTTAATTTCTTTGATGTTTATTTAAATCTAGTTCTAATGCATATTCCTCTCTTCTATAGCTGCAAAATTCCACCTGCTGCCCTGCTGCTATTTCTTTTCACTTGTCTTATGGTAGTTAGGAACCAAACTTCTGATCTTTGAGTTTTAGATAAGAGGCCACATCAGCTGTTCCTGTTTGGTAGCTTTTATCTTTTAGAAGAGACTTGTTCACATTTCTTCCACAGCTTTCCAAAAATCTCTCTTAGGTTCAGTTTCCTAGCTGTTCCAGTGTAGTTGGAAATTTGATTTATTTTTTTTATTGGATAGGTGAGATGAGAACAGAAGAAGAAAGTTATTTGCTTTTTGTTTCTATTCCCATTTTCTTTTACCTTTTTTTTGTTGTTTATTATAATTCAATGCTTTCTGTTGCTCTTTGTTGTTTTTTTTTTTCAGACAGCAAAATGCTCATACTTGAGAAAAAAATGATAAAAAAGGTTAACTTCTGTACATCGCAAAAAAAGGGACTAATTATCTACTTAAAACATGAGATCTTTGAAAATTAGATGGCAGTTTAAATGGCAGGCTATTTCTAAATGTGAAAAACTTAATTTTTGAGGAATGATGACTAGTAGCTGTAGTTGGGATATGTGAAACTTGGATCTTCGTGTTGTTATTTATGCAAATGTCCTATCTCAGCTTAAGAAGCTGTTAAATTCTTATATTTAAAACTTGGAAATGCCTATGTATAATTTGTTAAAATCAAACAAAGTTTCTTTAATATGCATAGCATTTTTTTTTGGTCTTCCTTAGCGTTTTAAAATACCCTCTATTTTACTGAAGAGCTCAGTTAAGGCTATGGATTGATTTTAATAGCTTTCATCTCTCTTTAATTTCCCTTGCTTTTGTATTTCCCTGGAACTGAAGTAAAGCTTTGATTTGAAGTGCTGTAAGTATTTCAGGATGCACAAACTCTGAATTTAATGCAATGTGAGTGCACCTGAACCACATGGATTGTAACGGGTGGAATGTGCCTTTGCAGGATCACATTGTTTGGCCACCTGCACATTACTTATTTGCTACTTATTTTTGCAGTGGAAGATCATTGCATCACTGACAATGTCATATCACGTTCTCCATTCTCCTTTCATACTCTCTGTCAAGGCAATAACATTAATTTGTGTCCATTTGAATACTTGTTGTCACATGGAAAGAGATCTTGTGACAGGCATGGGCTTTGTTTAGCAAAAATGCTTTTAAGAAATGGCAATTTTGAGAGACTTCATTTCACAGGAAAGAATCAGAGCGGCCAAACAATTCAAACCCATTTATCTTTTGAAATATCTTTTATTTCATCTTGACCATTTGCTGATGCATTAGGAATATGATAAATCTAATTAACTTTCAATGGTGCAATCTAAATGCTCCATAAACGCAATGCTCAAACTTTCTCTCAAATTCTGATTGCTGCCTTTTTGTTTATTGAGTGATTCCAAGCTCTTTGATGCATCTTTGTGCTTACTGTGGGAGCGTTGTACATGCCTGTTATTTTGGCTTTGTTCTCTGATGTTTCACGCAGAGGAATGAGCTTTTCCAGGAGAAGCCACCACCATTGTTAAATGCACCCTGCAGCAGGGCTGGGGCTGTTCTAGTTGCTCACAGTCTTGAAGGGTCCCTTCTGGCAGTTGCTGAGCCACCTGGGACCAGCCCAGGGCAGGCTGTGTCCTCTCCTATACAAGGCACCCTGTAGCTCCTGCCACCAACATCCTGCTGGTTACACCCAATACAGTGACCTAACACTAAAGAGATTTCAGCTGTAAAGATGTCACTGCAAGAGAGCATGTCAAATTGATAAAGAAGGTGCAAAGAGGAGGTAACGTGGTTAGACTGTGACCAAGGCTACTTCTGGGGCTTCCCAGGCTGGAATTGCTGGTGTAATACAGGTCAAAGATCTTTCTTTTAATTAAGCAAAAGATTGGAACGCTCTGCAGGCAAAATTGGATAATTCTAAGAACTTTCAAACCCCCCCCCCCCAAAGCACCTCCTCTCCCAACCGTCTCCCAAAACCCCAGCAACCCCAGACAAAAATGCCTGCACTTAAAAACATTAAAATCTGCATTAAGCTGAGATGATCAAACAGGAATAAAATGATCTTTGTAAATTATTCAAGGTCAGCAGGTTGTCTATCCATGAAAATGCAAATGCAGCCCCAGCAAGTATCAGCCCTGTGTTTGTTCTTGTTTTTTTCTACATAAGTGTGAATGATGTAAGCCCATTTTCTCAGCATTGTTTTTAATGAAAAAAGAGCATGAAATATAATTGAAATAGAGATGAATAAGGACCATAACCAATTTCATCATAAGGGGACACCAATAATTTGTCTATCTAATATAGAAAACACAAAGCATTGAGAGTGGATTTGATTAGGTTTTAGAGGCAGCTGTGTTTAAGTACCACATAAAAAAAACCTGTTTGTTTAAAGTAGAAATCAACTTTGGTACCAGTTTTTCATATATGAGGGAGCATAGTCAAGAGGTAGAACTAACAAAAACCCTGCTAAAGCAGGGTTTATAGATAGGAGGTCCATATTGCTTGCTGGCAGTCTCTAAATTGTATTCATTTTGAAGTGACACTGTGGCCAAACAGCCAAATATTAGCACATTATCAGAAATTATTACAGTGAGTTATTCTCGTACCTAATTACCAAGGGACAGCAAGCAGGAAGAAACTGCGTAGCCTTAAGCCCCTTCCTTTTAGATATAAAAGAATTCGTAATTGGGAAGATGAAGTGCTTAACATATAGACTAAGGGACATTCTATATTTCCTAAGTATAGGAAAATATTTCTTGTGATCTACACTGGAAGCCCCTGAGGAGAATTAGTCACTGCTGAATAAACCATTCTGCAAAGTTTGATGGAAATGTTTTAATCAAGTCTATGATGCTTCAGCTTGTCTTTTCAATAGACAATACTAGCTTAGAAGTTGTCCTAGCACTTTTGTCATCTTTTTCTGCCAAGATTTTGTAAATACCAGCTACTCCAAACTGTACAAGAAAATCTGTATATTCATTGTTGTTTTCACTTTTCTTATCAAAAAGTGCTTTAAAACCATCTACATCAGGCCAACCTACTTCCAGACGTCTCTGTTGCACCTCTGATAAATGGACAATGATAAATAATAAATACAAAAGCCTAAGATGGTCTGTCTTTCTCTGCTCTTTTCCAGAGTGTTAAAGGAGAAATCTCATTAGGAAAGCCTAGCAGGAGCTCTGCTGTACTTATCTGATGATCCTTCACATAATCTCACTCTTCTGGGCCATTCGGAAGGTCAGGGGCAAAGGGTGAAAAACATGAGTTTTCAATATACATAAGCATAGCTGGAATCTGGCACAATTTTGCTAGTGGAAGCATAATCTAAATTCTGTGTAGATATAATTATGTTACTTTTACTTCTATTGCACCTGTACAGCTTTTCTTATCTCCTCCTTCAAGATTTTATTACATGTAAGGACCTGCAGAAAACAATTCTCCAAGTCAGCTGTCTTTAAAGGAGTGAAACGGGATTTATGTGCTTGTATTAATGAGGGGTGGTTTTTTGGCCTTTGAGTCTTAAGTAGTTCACCATTGCTGCTTTTTTTCTTTTGGTTCATTTTTCTACTTCTTATGATTACAGATCAGTTCTAGTGCTTGAGAACTCCATCGTAGTAGCTCTGAATTTATTCCCGGGGAACACACAAATGTTTTAGGAGTAGTCAAACCATTTCAGCCATCTGACTGTCACTTGATAACTTAAGCTTTAACCTCTGTTCGTCCAGAGATGTTTTGCATTAAGGAACAGGACACCTTAAGTTCAAATCCTGATTCAAATGAGGAAGAGTTACACAGGGAGGGACATTGAGAATGTGGGGAGGACAAGAGCTGTGTCCAAGTGTCAGCTGCCTTAGTTCACCTCATATCATGAAGTTTCCACACCTCTTCTAGCTGTCTGCTAGAAAGGGAGACAGGTGCTATACCCTAATGCGTGCTTGTTTCTTGTCCATCTTGTGCTTACCAGATCTTTCTTGCCCAGTGTTGTGTGTGGCCTGCCAAGAACGAATGTAGGTGTGCTTTTAATTTAGGCTTAGGTGGTGCTGCTGAGGTTCTGTTGATGCATAACTGTTTTTCTTACCAGTAGATAACTGGCAGTGGTCCATGGCTTTCTGCTTTTATGCTGTTGAGGACAGTCAATCTCAGTAAAGGCATTTGCAAAGAGTGTAACAGAATTATGATAAAGATTTATCCTTAAATATATGGTGTGCATCTAATCAAAACATTTTTAGTGTTACTCTTTATGCAGATTGAAAGCATATTTTGTACAATAGCATAAAATCTAGCTTGTAGTTAGCTTTTGCTCATAAAAGTGCACATTAGAGGAAGGAATATTTGTAAAGCTTTTTATTTTGGGTGAAAATGTCATTACAGAAAGACAAAATAAAGTAACTGCTTAAAGTCTTTGTGCTTTTTTCTAAATAGCCTCTTTTTCCTAGTATGAAACTTTTTAGAGCAAATATTTTTAAAGCAACAGTAAGGTGGTGGAATCCTGCGGCCAATAGCCAATTGCTCAAATTGTGTTTTCTCACTAAGTTGAACATATTTTGCTGTCACAGCTTGTATTATAATGTGAAAAACAAGAAAAATGCAAAATTGTTGTTTATCAGCAATAGCTTTTGTCTTAATGTGTGTGTTTTAAAGTTTGTGGTTTTACGATTCAGTGCCTTTTTTCCATGGTGTCTTTAATACTTGCTGAATTCCCTAGAGAATTAAGCTGAGGAAAAGGGATGACTGAGACAAGGGTTTAAGTGAGTAAATGTTTCAGAAGGGATGATAGAAAATGTTTCTGTCTGTACTGGGAGACAAAATGAAAACTCAGGGAGAAGGTACTGGAATACACCCATAAATGAACCCGAGAGGAGTCAAGTGAATGGATCCTGCACTGAATAGTGCCAGTCTTTCTTTGGTTCAAAATCTAGCAGTTCTACTAGAAAATGTGTAAATTTAATAGTGGACAAAAAAATAAGTCAAATCTGGCAACAAGAAGCCCATGAACGAAAGGAGAGATGAGGAGGAGAAGTATGGTCAGTCATTGAGCTTTGTGATGCTTCTGAGAAAATGTTGGAAAGTTATCTAAATGCCCTATTTTTTTTATATATTTATAAGCAGGCTCAAAACTAAAGAAAAGGGTCTAGCTAGACTGCTTAAAGAGATGGATTAATAGATTAATAGTAGGCTAATAACATGAGAGCTAAGAAAGGTGTCAAGAAAAGGATCCAAACGTAGAGTCTGCAAAGTAAAGAATCCAAGTGCTGTATTTGCTTGAACAGAATAAACAATAACTTGTTCTGTACAATTCCCACATCCCCCTATAATTTCAATGTAATGTGCAAAATCAAGGGAAATACTTTTTTTTCAAAGTTTGGAAATCAGAAGTACTTAGTGGAGGGGAAGTGTTCATCAGATCAGATCATAGAAAAATTTTGGCAAAACTCTCATGGCATTGCTTCTGTTTCTTACAAAAGAAAGTTTTAAAGGTATTTTCAGTTTTGTGTGGGGTGAGGTGAGCTTTTAAAGGCTGAAGTAGTTCACTTTTTCCTTGGTTGTTATATCTGTCCTTCCTCTAGAAGTTTGAGCTCTTCACTTTGAGGAGCTTCCTTTTTTTATAGAAACTATCAGAAAGGCTTTCATAGAATTTTGAACTATCGCTGCCTGTGTTATATGTCTGTTTTTTTGTGGGTTTTTTTTGTTGTTGTTTAGGTCTGCTGGAGACTTATTACTGTCTTATAAAGGGATAAGGATAATGTGTCTTTCCTGTAAAATCAATTTTATTATTTCTTACCTCTGTGTGTAGTAAGCTTAATTGTCAGACTGAGTTGTGATTTTTCAGCTGATGTTTTCTCTGATAGTGTCTATATTGAGAATTTTGTATTGACAATCAGAAGGTGAAAAACATATAAACTCAAAGTCAGGGTATTTGAAAGAAATAGGCTATGTATATTAATTAATTGGTGATCTCAGAAAACATTGATAAAGATTTACTTAATTAAAGACTCTTTGATTTATCTAAATCTGAATAGAAATTTGTATCAAACCAGAGGTAATTATAGAGCAGCAATAATTCAGCGTATGTTGATAGCAACTCATTTGGTGTTAAATCATTATCAAGATATCTCTGAATCTTTAAAGCTGTAAAGCATTCACTAATAAACAGCAGTTGTCGAAACTAATTGCTATTTCTATTAGTTATATTGGCTTTATTTGATGTTATTATATCTGCAGTAAGGCAAACTTCTGTGGTATAAACTTGTAGGAATTGCCCTACTGAAGAGAAGCTAAAATGTGATACATTTCGTCTCTTTCATTCAGAGGAAAGTGGGTCTAGGGGCCAAATTATGTCCTGTTTTATCGAGTGTGAAAGAAATATTTATTTGGGCACTGAGTATTGACTTGGCATTCTAATTGCGTTTGTGGATCAATTACATACTTCTGAGCTGCTGTGGCAAGTCATTTGAGTGATAGCTTCCTACAGTTTCTTCTGTGAATATAATGGTTTGCTGAGGCATTGTGAAGATGAAATCCACTACTAATTTTTAAGTGGCATTGATTCTGCAGCGAGGGCTGTATTATCACATAAATGAGTTGTCAGAAATCTAATTATATAAAATTATATAAATGTAATTATATATCATCTAATTATATTTTCCTGAAGAACTTCACAAAGACAAACCCTTAGTTTCAGAAATGAAACATGCATGCCAGCTAAAGGATAGTGAGGAATTGAGTTGAGGTAGAACCAGTTTGTGTATTCCTTGGAGAAATGTAGGTTTCTTTCAGAAGAAAATGTTTTTTTCATAGTGTCTGTGAATTCAGCATCTGTCATATGTAGACGTTTATTTTAGAATATATGCTTTTATTTAAAAGTGGGATGTCTAATATATGCCTCAATGAAAGATGCCTTAGGATATTTCTAGGCTCTTATTTTCTCAAGCAGGAGTATTGATGACTCATTATTCTCCAGCATCAAAATCTCCCTTAGAGTTATGTCAATTTGTATCCAGAAAAGGTGGAGACAGCAGACACATTTTTCTTAATGAAGTTTTTTGAAGACTGAATATTTTTTCTGGTTCAGAGCTCTGTAGTTAAAAGTTTAACCAAACTCTAAATCAAATTGTGATTTGTATATTGGTAAGAATCACTGGTAGCTTTAAGTTGCAAAGAAAATGGTTCTAAGCTTGTAAGTTTTGTATGTGAAGAAATAATATTCAAATTACTTACTAAGATGTTACACAACAGTTTGCTTATTACCTATTCATGGAATGGTTTGGGTTGGATTGCTGAGGTACCCCAAACTACTTTCAGTTCCCTTGTTGCATTCTTTTTCCAATTATTGCAATTGTGAATTCAGCTATAAGATACATACCTGTGTGCTATAAATGTTTAAAATAATACTTAGTTCATCTAGGGACTCATTTAAAGAGCATGGTTAGTTCTCTTAATGCTTAAGAGTGGACTTAAACTTGAGAATTAGCCATTAGATGCAATATTGTTTCATTGCAAATAACAGCATTGGATTGACATCTTTGAGCCTTAAAAAAATCTTTTGGTTCTGGGGCCCACAGAAATAGGTCCCATGTACGGTATATCCACTGCTTGGAAGCATTTCTATAAAAGGAGAATTTTTTTTTTCTAACTTAGAAAACATTATAGAATTACAGAGAACAGATTTTGAGGTCTGCTGTTCTATTCTGCTGCCATAAGGCAGAATAAATTATATCTTAGTCATTTCTGCCTTAGTCATTTCTGATACGTTTGTCTAATGTATTCTTTCCTTCTTCCACTTCTTTTAGTAATTAGCAGTGTGGTAGTCACTTAAATATATTCCAGTAAATCACAGGTTCTGTCCCTTGCTAGCTATTGAATGGATGAAGAATTAAACCCAAAAACTTTCTTTAGGCATTTGCAGCCCAAATGTCAAAAATAGTTTTAGAAAAGTAGCAAAAAAAAAAAAAGGATCATTTAAGAAGGATCAGTACCAAGTAAAGGTGCTGATCTCTGTGCACATCTGAAATTTCTGGTAACTTTTTTTATGGCCATTTTTGGGTGTTTCATTACAGAGTATGTGGATAAGTCTAAATACATGTTAGGCATAGAATCTGTATTTCTTATTTATAACTGAGAATTTGGCTTTAAGGAAAATACCAGCTTCAGTGGCAAAGCAGGATAAAGGCAATTGACAGGTGGCCTAAAGATTGCTAGAACTCTTTCTCCCTATCAGTGCTGGAAGAACTGAATTATAACTTTTTAAGCTGTGTCCTTGCAATCCACAGCTGGACTTAATTCTCAGTGTGGGAAAATGCAGGATGGAAAAAGACAACTATTTGGTTTTTAAATCACCCAAACCATGTGCTAACTTAACATTTTTATGGAAAATATGGATGTAGCTCAGTATTTGGTGCCTAAATAGTGCTGGCTTCAGTGAAGTAGGTAGCATGGAGTCTTTAGGAGACAGAACTGTCAAAATATTTAATCCATGGTTTAAACATCTCTGCTTTCATCTTGAGCTGAGACTGACATCTGTCAGATTGTGTGGTGTGGGGGAAATGCAATTTAAAGGCTACAAGAGCAGATAGGGTTCCAGGATTTTAGATGAAAATTAATGGAAAGGTCCTTAAACCAGTAAATTCATTAGTTTTTCACTCCATTGTTAAGCATGTTGAGTGATATATATGGAGATTAATTCTCAATGAAGAATAAAAAAATGGAGAAATATAGATGTATAAAACGCAGCAGTAAAATGGTGATTAAACTGTCTGATTCCAAGATGTGGATTCCTCTTTTCTACTGATGTTGTGTGTCTGTTTAGTACTTGGGAAACTTTATTCTAATTTGCTATCAATATTATCAAGCATGGTTTTATCAAGGAGTAGTTGTACCCATATCTAGTAAGAACAGATCAAAATCCATATTGCAACTGCTTAATTGAAGCTTGCTAAAAAGTATAGTATCAACTGGTATTGTTTTGTAAAAGAAATGTGAGGTTTGTAGTACTTAGCACCAAGCTCTTAATATCATGTAAATTATTGTTTTCCATAAAACAGTGACAGGGTACTAAGATAGCAAATGTCTTTGGTTATGAGCTTAAATCAGCATTGTGGAAGTTGAAAACCTTTGTTATAATACTAAATTTACAAATAATAGTCAATTTTAGAAAAGCATATTGAAGGATTGAAAATTCATTTGGATTAACAATAGTGTGTCTCTAAAAAGGACTCTGAGTAATAGAAATCTGGTCCTAAATGTGCAGATTTGGTGAATGGGCAGGTTGTAGTTGCTACAGATTTCAGGAATGGTAGTTGCTACAGATTTGAGGAATGGTCTCTTTTTTTGTCCTTTCTTGCTGGTAGATGTAGTTCTTATGTACCTTCTGCAGATTTAGGATTGCTTGCATTCTTAAAGAAATTCTTAAAAAATAAAAATATAAACTACTTGTACCTCTTATATTATGTGGAAAAGTTAGGAGAAGTTCATTGTTAGGCAAAGCCTTGTGGTTAAGTGAGCATTATATATGATTGTTCAAGAGTTCTGTTGCATTCAGCATTACAGGAGCTGTCTGCCTGGCTGACTTGCCAGTTACTATCAGCTGTCTTTGTCCTTTTTTTTTCCTGTATCTCTTTCTGTACACTTGTTCTCCAAGTTATTTCTTAACTGACCAAAGAGATGTGGGATTAGGGACTTTAAGAAGGAAAAGAAGAGCTGTCTAACTATGGAGCATAAGGCCTATTTTTGAACTGCAGGAATTTCTCAAGCTGTTTCCCAAGCAGCATAAGAGTAAGCTTGTTTGATGACAAGCATTTGGGGTTTTTTTTTGTAAACTTGAAAAATGGTGTTTAATTTGGAAATATATAAAGAATGCCAAGTGAGGGGTAAGTCAATATTCTGTAGTATGGGTTTTAATGAATTCATGCAGATTCAGCAGGATTTACCTTCCAAACAGAAGCTGCAATATAAGCTTTTAGTTTTCCTTTTGCAGAGGTAATTTTGTGGAATCTCATTTCTAACAAAACTTGCGTTGTTTACACCTACAGTTTTTGATCTTCTTCCATACACCAGCTGTCAGGAAAACACCAAGCCCACAAATTACTGATTAGATACACAGCACAAAGGATACAAGCTGCTAGCAACTGGAAACCTCAGCACTTTTTCCAAAGAGTTTGCACCATATGAACTGTACAAGTTTTACTTTTGCTAATGATATATTGTATAGCCTGTTTGGCAGTGCGGAATTTATCGTAACTATCTCTTTTGTTCAGCTCTGAAGTCAGGTTAACAAATGCAATTACAGTTACTTGTCATCAGAGGTCATGGTTTTTCAATATAGAAAGAGATGCAATGCCTTTTAAATAGTTTCTTGATGAAAATTTGTATCAGCTGCCCATAAGAAGCAACAGTGATCATGCTGTCTCACAAAAGCTTTTCATCGAAGGTTAGAAATAATCTTTGGCGTTCAAGAGACAGTGATTTTTGCAAAGAAGCAGAGCAGGCCATGTTATCTTTACAATCTGTGTGCCAGTTTGGGTGTTCTTGTTTTGTGGTTTTTTTGTTTTTGTTTTTTTTTTTTTAATCTTTTTCTTTTTTCTTTCTATCTCCCCATTACTAGCTTCAGCTTTCAGGCAGCAGCATCTGTTTTCTAGAGGGAGGGAACAGAGCACTGTGTCAGGAAATCCTTTGTAAATATTGTGATACATGATGCATTTTTCATACTGTGCAAATGCAGTTTAGTCTCTGTCCGGCAAAACTTCAAAATGAGGAGCCTGTAGCTTGGCTCCCAAAACTATCATTTGGCTCCTGTATAAGAAAAGTATGTTTTTTGGAACTTTGAACACTCTACACTTACCAGTCTAGGCATTTGATGGGGAAAATCTTCAAGAACCATTGTTTTCTAAAGAATATAATGTGTAATGTGATTTTTATTTATTATTTTTAATTAATTTATTTTTTATTTTTAAGTCATTCTGTCATTCCAGCATGGTAGGTATGTTATTTAGATCCAGCTCCAAAACCCAGATGAGTTGGTGTCGGTACAAATCCACTTCAGAAGGTCACAAATCAAATGTGCATCAGGAAGCCAGACTCGGAATGCTGTACAGCTACACAAATAGGTCCTGACTCTGCAAAGCCTATGAACTGTCTGGTTTTGAGTAGCTCCATTTAGGGAAGATGTGTGACTAATCACTCAAATGAAGTCTCACATTTAACATGGCTTCATTGTGTCTGAATTCTGCAGAGAGAGTTCAGATGTTTTTTCACTGTAATGTATTCCATTCTTCTGTGCAGACACAGCCTAACCTCAGTGGCAGTACTGAAAGCTGCCATGAGATTCTCTCAGAACCTCTGTTTATGGCTTCATGTAGTTCTGTTTCAACCTCCAAACCCACAGTCTTTAATCAGGACATTTTATTTCCAAATAAACCAAAAACTCCAATGGCATTTGACAGTAGCAACTTTTAGATAAATATAGGCAAGAGTTGTTTGTTTTATCATTTAAAGTCTTTGTCCTTTTTTGATTCATTAAACTAGGCTTTTTGTTTTCTGAATCAGTGGATGTAAGAATTGAAACTAACTTTTTAAAATTAGTACAAATAATTTGGAATGATGTGCTTTGCGATCAGTGGAATTCCTCTTTATGAATTGCAGATAAATTCTGAATTATTCAATCAAGACTAAATCATTTATGATATGTTTTATGAACGCAATTCTGCAAACCTGTGATAGGGTGCGTTGAGAAATGCAGTTCATGTAGATGATGTGATTAGGAAGGCTTTAAAGAGGAACCTTCTCAGTCCTTGACAGAACATGCAAGTGGGTCAGACTAGGTACTTTCTGCTTGAACTGAAGAGGCAATACCTTCCAAACAGTTGTATTGCAAAAGAACTATTTAAGAAATGAAATAGTTGTAGACAAGGACAAGGTAAGGTAGCTCTGGTCCAACTGGACCTTTTTTTTTTTTGAAAAGATACCTGAGAACATCATCTTTGTTATTCTCCCCACCTTGCTTTCCATGTGTTATTTCTTTTCTTCAGATAATGAAATATATCAATGAACTGTTCTTTATGGGAGACGAGTTAAGCAAAGTAGGGATAGAGCAGAAAAGCTCTAAAATTTTGGTGACCACCAAAGGTGTGGTCAGAAGGCTTAGTGGGACAAAACCACCACCAACAACCAACCAACAAAAACCAGCAAAAATAAGGAAGGTGATTTCTTCCAAAAGATGTTTTATGGTTTCTTTAAATATGCTCTGTTTTTAATGAACTTTTTACAAGACTTGTTCAGAGAATTTTTAGTTAAATACAAACAGGGCAGGGATTTGAACCTGTGCATTGCACATATCCAGTCATCCCCAAAGTGCCAAGCTGCAAAGTAAAGCTGCCTTCTTTTGTAGCCTATAATTTAAACATTAGTTTGATCAAAACCTGGTACTCTTCTACCTTTTCTTGGGGTGGAAGAAAGTATGAAATGTTTGTTCAGGTTAGCATTTGCAAGATTAGATCATGGTTAATTACACTTGTATGAATGACTGTTAGGTTTAATTGTTTTACAGATATGGTATAACCTGGGGAGGCAGGGAAAGGTAATGTGTTTGTGAAATCCTAAGTCTTTTCTTCATTTCTCTAAATAAAGTGAAAATAGAGAACAGAGAGCATTCAGATAGGTGAGTAACTAGTGATCTCCATGATACAGATACCTTTCCTTGTTATGAAATATGCTTAGTTTGAGACCTGGGCATTTTTAATAATTAATGTAGCAGTTTAATTATACAGGCAGAAATGTAGAGTCTTTAAGATAAATATTTTTCCTTAGTGTTAGTAAAATTCATTTTTTTTTCTGATGGAATGAGAAATACTTTCCTGGGCTGTATCTGACAGTAAAAATATATGTAATTTATTTGTATTTCAAATTTTGCCATATGAGTTAAGCTTAATTTGAGCCTTCACAAAAAGATACGTTGTTTTGTCTAATTTGCAGTACTCTTAAAATTTAAAAGTCTATTCCTGCTCTTAAAAGTATTTATTACCATTGATAAAGCATTTAGTGGTAGCATTTTGATTAAGAGTTCTTGAGTTATGTTTGTCTGGGTATTCTTTTTTTAAACTGAGCAGTGAACACAGGTTTTAAAAAGAAATTATATGGGTGTGTAGGGGTAGAAATTGAAAAGGAAAAATCTGCTGATCCTTTTTTACCTCAGTATATGCCACTTGTATTGTACTTGTGTAGTATTCAGTGTTTTGACTCGTGGATCTTGATATTTATAAAGTATATGAGGTATATACATTATGCACTGCCTGTACTGATTTGAAATTCAATTCAGATTTTGATAATTTCCTTGATGACACTGCCTGTTTTTTTATCAAGATGATTGCATGAAAAACGAAACCACAAAAATGGTTGTGCTTCTCCCTCTTTCCCACTGTTACTGCTTTAACATAAAGAACAAGGAGTAGATGGTAATTGACTTTCTAATACGGAAATCCAACCTACTGCAAAGCACTTGTTAGAGAGCTTAAAGAGGAAAAATCAATAAGGAAATGAGAAAGTTGCCATTTCTAGTACTCCATTAGCTGCTGTGTAATAAGTTCTGATCAAATTAATCTTATCAGCAGAACAAGTGCATTTAAAACCAGAAAATCTTGCAAATTGCGAGTTAAGTCTTCAGTTTCCCAGTATCAACTGTGTCAACAGTTTAACCGTAGCTGAATGAAACAGTCGATATGTTAAGGTCCAGTGCATGTGACTGGACAAATTGCTATTGATTTTGGTGGAGTTTAGGTCAGGTTTTAATAGCCAAAAAAGATCAGAATTGGTCAGCTGAAAATGAATGCTGGTGTAAGCCATATTTTCTCATTCCTTTTCTTTTTGAGAGGGAAAGAAAGAGAGGAATGATTCAAAAAATGGGATGCAGTGAAGTTTGGAATTTCTGGTATGCTGCTTTAATTTGGTATGGCATTCAAGTAAGGATTGTATTAGTTAGGATAAATAGGAGGATTTGGTTTTTTTTTTATTTCACTCATTAATAGCATCCATGTTTATTAGAAGAATATAAGGTAATATAGTAAAAGCATTAACAAAGGAGCTAAGGGAGGAGAAACACAAATCCATAACTTTGGTATTGGTTTTGTAGTGTTAAGCTTTATTGTAGGGATGGAGTTTAGCAAATTGTTACCACCTCAATTCCTGCTTCTTTTCCTTACATAGAGAATTGTATGCCAGTCAGCTGGAATATTCTAGAAAAATATTCCAGATCGGTAAGAATATCACTCAAATTTATATTTTCTTGGAGGTGGTGGTCTCAGGCTTTTAGATTTAGTGTGAAATCTATTGCAATTTAAGCTGGAGAAACATCCCCAGGAGTAGAAATGCTAATTTAAGACTCATTCCTCCCAGCTTTGTTCACATAGCATTCAGGCTGCCAGGGCTGCTGTTGCCTCCAGGGGGGAAGATGGACAACGTTTCCACCCAACTTCTGGTCAACAGATGGTTGGTACTGCTCTGAGTGGTAGGCAATGGAGGCTTGGAAAAGTGTCAGGTAGAGGCAGATGCTGCATGTAGGAGTCTCAGTTTTTTGTTGTGATCAGTTGGCCCTTTCATGACCCGCTTCTGAGCACACGGGGGCTAAGCCTTCATTTCTTCTGGTGACTGTGCAGAGTGTGAGTGTTTCTTCAGCTGCATGGGCTTAAACAAGCACGTCCACACTGTCCCTGACTGCACGATGACACTCTGCTTCAGGGATTTCCTGGCTGCTGAGACCAGCTCGCTCATGCCAGGTGTGAAACCAGAGGATGTACAAGCACTTGGCAGCTGAGTGGTGCATGAGCCCAATGTCAGCCCCAGCAGGTAGCCCATGGGTCCGCTTGGGCCTCTGGGTAATGCTTCCAGAGGGCATAGGTCTGCCCATCTGAAAAACTGAAGTTCTGAGCGACATGCGTGAACATGCAAATTTTCAAAGCACCTCACTTTTTGATTATCTGGATCTGGTCATGTGCATGTTGACTCTGAAATGTCTTTCTGTTCATCTGCCTGGCTGGGCAGAATTCACGTACTGCAGGTGCTTTCCAGGACTGCATGCAAGAACCCAGACCAAGCCTCTGCCTTCCCTTCCTAGTGCTGTGGGAATGAAATTATAAGTATTAGAGAACTTCTAGGACCCTAAGTTCTTTATTGGATCTGGCTATTGCATTCAGTATAAGACAGTAAAGAAAAACAGGTACAAGAGAGAAAGGAGGAAAGGTGTTGGTGAGAGTGACAAGCCAGCAGCTGGGCATTTTTGCCATTAAGCACTGTCAAGAAGCCTGTTTAGTTTCTTGGTGGAGGTTGGCATAGTCATTTTTTTTTTTCTATTATATCAACAGATTCCTTTTTGTATTTTTGGTATGTAATCAAAAACTGACATTTTCTTTGAAGAAAGCATGTAGAGGAAAGTTGAATCTATAAATTTACTTTGACTCTTTCTTCATTCTGTCAGGGCATGACTTGACATTCAGCTGAATGTTTAATGTGTCTTTCTCTCATAGGCTTTATTTAACAGCTATTTCTAGATGACTGATGAAAAAGTCTTTCATCAGTCATCTAATCTTACTTGGATTTGATTTGGAAATGATGATGCTTATTTTCAAATGATATTGTTTGATTACTTTCATTCTCTTTGCTGAGAAGAGAATGGAAAATAATACTCCCATTCCATCTCATTGTGTATGTATGTACATATATTTTTATGTATGTATGTGTGTGTGAATATATATACACACAGAGTGAGAGAGACAGCTATTGTTAGCTACTGCTCGTCCAGTACTGTAGAAAAATGAGTCTTTTAGTCCTCTTCTTGTGGTGGCTCTTATCCAGCACCACTATCTGGATATGTCCTTGAGGCTGAAGTCTTCCCTTTTGAATGTCGTGTTTTCTTCTACCTTCAGAAATGTTCATGGAGATATGAATATAAGAAGACTGTATGTCAAAAGCTCTGTGAACAGTAACAGATTTATTTTGAATTTCAAAATTAATATGGTCCGAAGTAGGTTTTAGTGTAGTTTTTTAAACAATTTCATCCTCTAGAGTTATGAGGTGTACTTCCAACTTTAGATTCATTAAAACCATTTCTATATGTCAGGAATCAGTTATCTTAAACAGAACACTAGCAGTACGCCATGAGCTGAATGGGCTTGAAGTACATAAAATGTGATTATGCTTATTTTTCTAAATATTTTGACAGGTGTGAAAGTATCTATACCTACTTTAAAGTGAGCCTTATACTTGTGAGCTCTAGAGAGATTGTGGGTCTGAGTTCCTGAGTTCTTTGAGGTTATTGGTGACTTCATTTAAATTGTCTACAACATGTATGACATGTCCATGTGTATAGACCTAAATGATGCTGATGAAGCTGTAGAAGGGTTTCTTCCCTCTTTTCTCAGTGACCAATTTCTTTTAGACCTTCCAGTTACTGGTACAATTTGTCAAGTGTTTGCATGTGTGATTAAAATTAATAGAAAATTAATGTAAATGAAAAATCAGGTTGGTACTCTAAGAAAAGTTGGAAATTTTTTTCCTCTCTCTGTCAAACTAAAGTTATGTGGAATGTATTCTACCTTTACACTTCTTCTGAGAATTTATTGTATTTGGGGAATACGGTTTACTGAGAAACAGAAGAATAAAGTTTTAATTTGTTTCTTCTTACAAGTAAAACGGCAGTTTGCTATGCTAATTAGAGCAGCTGGATTACACAGCCTGCCTTGAATCCCAAGAGAAATCAGGAAAAGAGGTTGGATTTAAGTATTTCTTACTGTCTCCAAGGTTTTAAATTCAAACCTCTTTTGGTTAATGAGAAAAGCTGACAGATTCAGTTTTTATTTGGGAGGAGGAGCGACAGGGCATTCTTCCCTATTTGTATTTCACTCAGAGCATGGCCTTTTGATTTAGAAAAATTATCACAGTCTAATAAACTGTGGCCAACAGTACTTTTATATCTATTGGAGAAGTCTGTGGTCTCTGATAGATACCTGAACACAGAAGGGAATAGAGAAGCTGTAGGAGCAATAAAAGATGTGTTGGTTCTCTCTCTCGGGTCTTCTAAAAGATAGGTTTTTTACCCAAGGTAACTTATACATTAAAAGACTTTGAGAGGTGCATTTGAGTGTCCTGTTTGATGTGAGATGTACTAGACTGGCTCTTTATCTACATTATTTTGCAGCTTCGGTTCAAATCATAACTGCTCTATTTCTTCTTTTTAAGTCTTCTATAGATATTTGGTAGAGGTTTGCTGAGTCTCTGAGTTAGTAGCACCTTAGTTACACCAGACCTTGAAATCTGATTGTGTAAGTCTGGCTTGGTGATAAAAATTACACTGTTATTGCTTTTGAGTTTTTATTATGAATAGCTTGATTGCAATGTAAACGTCTGGATACTAATACTTGTCAACCTCAAACACTTGGAAAACCTTTAATGTGCTGACAAAAACATGGGCTGAAAACAGCCTTTGAAATATTGTGAAAAGAATTTACTTAACTAGTGAAGAGAAAAATGTCAGTTTGTCTTGAATCATGAAAAATGAAAATTAATGAGAGTTGCTACATATGTAAATGTATGGCTTCAGAGAATTGCGGCAGAGATCTGCTCTCTTGATCTGCAGTAAGGAGGAAAAACTAAAGAATTTGTTTTAGTGAATCATTAGGGAAGCATATCTAATAGCAATTAATGGATAGAATAGGAAGAATACTTTTATGTTAGGGTAAAATTTACCTTCATCAGCAGGGGTGTTGACGCTTGTCACCTCCTACTCCAAACTACAAGGCTTAACTATATGAGCAAAATAAACTTACCTAGCAGCAGTGGAATCTATAAGAAAATTAGACAGGTGCCTTAAGGAAGAGTGACTGGAGAACCTAAACCCCCATATTCCACTGTAGGCATTTGGATATCATTTTCCATTCCTAGTAAAGAGCATGGTAATAATGTGTGTGAATCTTGTATAAATCATGTATTTTTTAATCTGTCACCTGATTTCTAATTGCTTGTGATCTTTTGCTTATGATTATTGATGTTGTGATCACATTTCAGTTGCGACTAAATACCAAGGTACCAGAAAGTTTATATTTACCTTAAAAATAGCTACAGAGTTTTGAAAAATCAAAATGTGTGAATTGCTTTAGTCACCTTGAAAGGTGATTTTCTTGGAAGTAATGAAGGCTGAAGTCAGAAATCAGTCCAAAGTGTAAGAGGCCAGAAACCACAGCAGGTGAGCTGAACCAAATTCATCCCATGATATTGTCACTTTGGGGTGCAATATTAAAACTCCCTATAGTAGTGGGTTGATCAAGTTACAGAAAACACACCTCCTGGTACTGAGCAGGGTTGCACAGAACATCAGTAGCGAGGGTGGTGCTTCCTGAGTGTGCCCCTCCACCCTTCGGAAACAGGAGTTATTACTAGTGCTGCATTGTATATAGCTATATTGTTTCCACAGACAAGATGTACTTTGTTCTCTGCTGTAATGAGATTCCTATTTCTAGTCTACATCTCCACAGGGGAATCCTTCCAAAAACTAAAATAACTGATACCTGAGAAGTGGACTTGTAAGAGCTTTCAGAGAGCTATGAAGGTTGTTGGTTTATTTGGGTGGAAGGAGAACCTCAGCCTTGTGCTGTCCCTACAGATCTGACTGCAGGCTCTTTGCAAAACATGCCTCTGTCTGAAGTACTTGCCTTCTGTTTAAAGCTAGGAAGACACTGTGCGCTTGGTTTTGACATGCCAGAAAAGCCAAAAGAGCAGAAGAATCCTTACATCCTCTCTGGGATCTCATTATGCATCGTACCTGGAAATACATATGGCAGCTTTACTTCTAATTATTTAAGTATTTGCAATATTTATAAAGAATGCTACGGGACATTTTAAATATTGACACCTTACTATAACTGCTTACTGTAACTACTTATATTTAAATTAGTATGTGGTTTCATTTTCTGAAAATGGTTTTGTTTGGCCAAAAAGACGATTATTGTCTGTATATGAACTATCATACACAAACACCATAAAACTGATACAGTGTAACCAATATCAATCCTTTCTATATGGCCAGAATGGTTTATCAAAAAATGTTTCTTCAAACTATCTGTATTTTGTACTATATTAATACTTTCAGAAAGCAAGTTTAAGATTTGTTCCAGTCTCTCAGTGGAATATTGGTTTTGAAATCTGATTGTGGCGATTGGTTCTCCAGGAAGGCCATTTTACTGCTAATGCATCTATTTTGGGGTTGTGGACAAAGCTTTCATAGGTTTTTGACTGTGTTGCAGTCCTCTGAGAGTTGACCAAACAAGTGCAAGCACATTAGGATCCAGGTACCCTTTGTATCCTAGAATACAGGCTCCTAGAAATGGCTAAAATATGTTTGAAAAATGACCAGAACAAAAGGCTATTCACTATTAAATGTCCTTTGCACTATATGTCCACTAATTGTGGCACTGTATTTAAGCTTAATTTTTAATTTTAAGTAGTTGCTACTTAATTTCTCTCCAGTACTTATGGTTCCCAAGTTAGTGTTTTGGAGACATTTTAGCAATTATATTTTAAAACATAATAAATTATGCCTATCATGTTACCATTATCTACTCCTCTAAAGCATACTTAATTCCACCATGTTTTTTTAGACATTTTATCATAACTAGTACCTGCCCAAATATAGCTGAAGGGTTTTCTGCTCAAGATACATTTAGCTTCGCACGTGTGCCTTGTATGTTCAGATACACAGTATCTGAGCTTAAAGTAACTTGCACAAAATGCACGAGAAGTCATTATTTCTTCAATACGTATTCTCTAATTAAAGCAATTGCTTCTTGTGTGCACCTGTTCTTACTGTGGCATTGAGTTCCCTCAGGTTACAAAGTTTTTTGTTAATTACTTTTACTCTGGGTTTAAGCTTTAGCTTTTTTTTTTCCTACCCCCCCCTCCTTTCACAGGAAGAAATTTCCTAAAATTACATCTAATTCCTACATATGAATATCAATGCCATTTACTGGTTTGTCTTTTGGAAGTAAGAAGAAATGAAATCTAGATCCAAAATATGTTGAATATTAGGAAAGCCTGAGCATCTGGTGTTTAAATTTGAAGTGGGAAGTCTTTGCCTTAAAAAAAAGTCACAATGATCAATAGTTATAAACTAATGAGTGGACAGAAAGACTTTTTTGCCCAGTGTGCAGAGAAAAGCATCTGAAATTAAAAACCACCATTCAGACCACTTCACAAGCAATCCAGTATGAAATGAAGCATATATTCACAATTTTACTGCAAAATTAAGTTTTGCAATTCACTGACACTCCAATATTTAAATGTTAAACATTCTTTAAGATTAAAAGGAGAGTATAGGTATATAAATAAAATAATATTGACAGTTATACTTGTGTGCATAGAGATAAATGAATTATTGAGCACTATGCATCAAGCTAGAATCTATAAGCCAACTGAGGTCCATAAAAATTTTTCTCCGTGTACAGAAACATGGTGATTTTTATAGCCTCATTATATTTGAAATATTCAGTATAATTCTGTGTTAATGATAGAATTGTAAGTAGATAAGACATTGGGATAATGTGCAATTAAAGTTCTTAATGTTTAGAAGATCCACACACGCATAGAAAAGATAAAAGAAACACCAACTATGTTTTGTCACGTGTGTGAAAATAAGGAACTTTATTGCCCTGAACATGCAGAACTGTAGAGTTCAACAACCATTATGCCTAAATGTAAGCAAATATGTAACGTGCAGGCCAGCAATGAATCAAATTGAAATTGCATTTATGTCTTTTTCAGTTTCTGAAATGAGGCTAGTGTAAGGTTCTACATCATTGGTTTAAAGGGCTGTAAGGAACCAAAGACAAAGCTTTAAACAAATTAGCCCTAAGTTGGCCTGGCTTCGAAACTTTTTTCATGGTTTTGTTAGTCATAAAAGCAAACAGAATTTTACTAGGGCTTGTAAAGAAACCTTTTACTGGATTCCTGCCAGAGACAGGCTGGTGATGAAATATAGCAGCAGGTTTATGTTTCTGTCAAAGCTAAAAGATTTTTAAATCATTAGAAAGTCATTAAGAAAAATTATGAAAGTAGTAGGTAAAAATAACTTCTGTTGCAGCCTCTGAAAATTTCTGAGGCCTCTGAAATTTGATGGGTCGTCTTCCTGGAATATCATCCATAGAGTGAAAACACTCCTAGTAAGATAGGAGCTTCTGAACTGGAAGATACCATGGAAGTGCTTTGATTTATAATTAATCCAGTGCAAGTAGAGTAGCATACAAGGTCTTTCAGACTACTTTTACAGAGTTAGTGAACTACAGAAGATAATGAGTTTAATCTTGGAAAAGCCGAACAGTTTTCATTGGACTTGCAGATTAATAGATGTAGATATGACATCTTTTTCTTTTTTTTTTTTTTTTTTTGCTTTGCCCTCTAATATAGAATTATGCTTATATCAGCTGATGGAAGGAATCTGGCATTGACAAGCAGTTTCTTCTTTAGATATAGAAAGTGTGGTTGTTTTATGGTTGCAGAAGGAAACGTACAGGAAATATCACTTAATTTTTTTCCAGGAGTGTTTCTAATTTTGAGGTATTTAGAATTTTTTGACAATAGACCTCCTTGAATCTAAATTGGAGAGACATGAATTTGACAGATGGGCCACCCTGTGGATAAAGAACTGGCTGGTTGGTCATGCTCAAAGAATTGCAGTCAATGGCTTGATGTCCAAGTGGAGACCAATGATGACTTTGTCAGAACCATGGACAGTGGGATTGAGTGTGCCCTCAACAAGTTTGCCAATGACACCAAGTTGCAGTTGACACACTGGAGGGCAGAGATGCCATCCAGAGGGACCTGGGCAGGTTTGAGGGGTGTGGGCCCGTGTGACCCTCATGAAATTCCACAAGGCCAAGTGCAAGGTCCTACATGTGGGTCAATGCAATCCCAAGTACAAATACAGGCTGCATGGAGAATGGATTGAGAGCAGCCCTGAGGAGAAGGACTTGGCAGTGTTGCTTGATGAGAAGCTCAACGTGAGCCTGCAATGTATACTTGCAGCTCAGAAAGCCACCTGTGTCCCAAGCTGTATCTAAAGAAGCTGTGAGGGTGGCGAGACACTGGAACAGTGTGAGAAGCTGGCAGAAAAACAGGATGTCTCAAAGCTCACTTGCTGCAAGATGTCTGCTTCATTAGTACATGTGTCTAAATTGCACCCTCGGAATAATTGCAGACACCTCCCAGAATAACAATTGGACCGGGACCTGACAAACAGGTTGCCCAGAAAAGTTGTAGATGCCCCATCCTTGGAAATATTGCACACACCATGTATAACTGGATTTCTTTGCTTTGAACAATAACTTAATTCTGGTTAAACAATGAATAAATTTGTTAGGTGTAATAGTAGAATTACTAGCATTGGAGTAAGTGTGAAACAGTACAGTGCTTGTCTTCCATGGATAAACAAGTCAGATACTGATTGAGGATCAGGCATCTAATTATTATAACACTTTTGCACCTGAAACCATGTGATGGATCACCTTCTAGACAATAAGAGATGAATAAAGTATACCTTGTTTCAGTCCCTAATCTTAGAGAAAGTTAGGGTTTGGAGGTGTCATTAGTACAATATGTGGATGTTTAAAAGTTGTATGGAAAGGATGGAAGAGGTCCTCAGGTAGATAGCAAGGAGGTAGGGAAGAGTTTCATTAGTGCTGGTTGGCTGATCTGCATGAGCATTATTGATTAAGAATAACTTTGGAGTTAAGAAGTCCTAAGAATTTACAGCAGTACCACATCATCTAGTCTAGAAACACTCATGATATCAAATGCGAGAAGACAGGAAAGACTTTAATCAGGTGCTTCTAGAGAATTTTGGTCTTTCATTTTTGTTTGCCAAGTTGATTTTGAAAATACTGGTAATAGGGAGTGGTGCCTCTGCAACACTGGATTACCATAGTTGTTGATGCAGTCTTTCACACATCATCTTTTGTGCACAGAGGTAAAGCAGCTATGGAAAACTGTAGGCCTTTTTTTAGAGATTTAAAGTGTATATGTATATCTAATGGGGATTGTTTTATAACATATTGAGCATAATAAAGGAGAATGTTTAATGTGAAAAACTGCATTATCATATGCAACCTCTGATTTATAACTGTTGTCAAGTTTTACCTCCAATGTTATTATTCTGGAATAACATGTTTATCAAGAAGTATATTCCAGTACTTTCCATGAAGGGAAATTAAATCACTTTGAAGTTGTTAAAGATGTTTCTGATGTGTGGCAAATATATTGCATTGTCTGTGCAGCCTCCTATACAATCTACCGAATTTGCATCTTTTTTCAATGACAGTTAATATTTTTTCTTTGGAGTATGTGAATGTTGCATGATGAAAGACTTGGGAGATGCAAGCAGAAGCAGAATAAATAATCTTTAGGTAACTGATCACACTCCATAACCCATTGATTTAAAAGCAGCTTACAATTTTTAAAAGCAAAATAATGTTTTGCTTGTAAAAATGTAAAAGTGCACATAACACCTTTTGTAGCAAGAGCTGACTGTTATAAATACAATCAAGGAAAACAATAGAGTTGGAATAGTCTGATGATGATAAGAAATGTGTTAAATGAACAATTATGTTTGAAATGGGCAAAGTACATGAGGTCCCCGGTTGCAGGCCGATAATAAGGAGGTTAAAGTTTGGGAAGAAAAATTAATTGCATTTAAATCCTTACAATGGTGCATTAGTAGGTCACTACAAATGAGTGAGAATGGCAGCTTAAGAAAGGAGTATTTTATGGGTCAGGTAGGCATATTTCCTCCAAATTTAATTAGTTATTTTGTATAATTATACTGGAAACACAGCAAACATAAGATATCTCTTTAAGATGCAAAAGACTATTTGCCTGATTCCGCTTGCTTTATGCAAGCGTGGAACAGGAATGAGCCACAGTGGTCAGATGGGAATTCTGACCTGGGAAATGTTCCTGCTCAGCTGTGCTGAACTGGTGTTATAATAAAGTGGTTTATTCTGAGCTCCAGAGGAAAGGAGGCCGAATGCAGGAATATAACACTAAAGCTTCCAGTGTGAGAGAGGTTCCTCAGTAAAGAACACTTGTATTTATAAGACACTGAAGAAGGGCATGTTGTGTAGTTAGGCCTTGATATTGCCTTGCTCTTTTCCTGTCTGCCTCATCTGGCCTGCATCCCACGTCACAGGCAATGTTCTTAATGTACAAAAGTAATTATAAAGAACAGTCAAAAGCCAAGTGCTTGACATTTTCTTTTATTTATTGGTGAGGTGGTTCAGCTTTTTGATTTGCTAATCAATTTTTTTATACAAGTAGAAGGATAAAATAAAGTGGAACCTTTCATGGAAACACATGATAGCTGGCCTCAAAGACTTTATTTGGACTTTTCGAGAGAAAGCTAATTTCTAAACTTTTTAATGGATCACAACAGCTTCTTTGAGTAGTGATTTTTTTTTCTTTTTTTTTCAATTATGATACTTTGCTAAAAATAGATTATTTTTTAATGAGTCTTTTCATTCACACTTACTGTTATCAGCAATGTAAAATGGGTTGAAGGATGTTGGAGCTGGACTCTTTTCAATGGTTTCCAATGATAGGACAAGGGGAAATGGGCTCAAGCTGGAACATGGAAAGTTCCATTCAAATATGAGGAAAAACCTCTTTACAGTGAGGGTGACAGAGCACAGAACAGGCTGCCCAGGGAGGTCGTGGATTCCCCTTCTCTGGAGATCTTCAAGCCCCGCCTGGATGCAGTCCTGAGTGATGTGCTCTAGGTGTTCCTGCTTTAGCAGGGGAGTTGGACTAGATGATCTCTAGAGGTCCCTTCCAACTCTGACAATTCCATAATTCCATGATTCCATGACATCTCTGTGAGTTCTGAATGCATTTAGGTAACTCTATGCAATGTACTGAAGTTGCAAATGTGTGTTAAAGGTTTTCTAAGACTGAGTAAATTAATTAGCTTTCATAGCTGTACTACAAGGTTTTGATTTCGGAATAGCCTACTGTGCTTTGATATATCTTATGTTGTGTTGCTTTTCATAGATGTATTTTAGAATCTTGCACTCCAGGACATTCTTTTTCATTTTTTTACAGCATGTCCCATTTTTATGTACTCATTCTCTTGCTGTGTATACTTGGTTTTCTTTTCCTTACACTATTGATTTACTCTAAGATGATCGAATACTCTTGATGCTGGTGCAAATTGGTGGTCACACCATGGAAATCCATTGACTGCACCAAAGCAAAATTACTGAGAGTGGGTGGAGAATCAGAGTATGAGATTCCAGCATATTTAAATTGTTTCAATAGTGAAAATAATTGAGATCAGCTAAAAGCACTCATAAAATAGCACTGTTGCCACCAAAAAAAGAAATAATTAAACACTCAATGGGCTAGTCACATTCACACATTAAGAGTGTTAGAACTGCTGTGTATGTCATTAAGCTAGCATATTCTGTGGCTTAGGCTTTGCTTTGAAATCTAAAGCACTGACTGATAACAACAACGATTATATTTTTATTTTTCTCTTTGGCCAGCAATTCTTTGTGAATCTCTGTTCTTGGATTGTGTTACAGAGCGTTGACACCTTCCCACCCTACTACTAAATTGGTGTAATTTTCAAAGAACGCAGATGGGAAGATAAAAGTAATTAGCAACTTGCCTGCTTTGGCCTTGTGATCAAAATTTTCTGAGGTAATAAGAGAAAAAGTAACCACAACAAGAAAATGCTACCATAATCCATCCAATTAACATAGTTTTAATTATGGTGCAATTATCTGTAAGCCCTTTTCCACATCTGTTATGCAGCTTGGTTCTATTCTTGTCTGATAATCAACACTGGAAAAATCTGGATAAGTAATGAATACCACTTATGGACCACTGAGAAAGTAACCTTAAACTATGCCAGAGAAGATTTTAGACTCTTTTGTATTTGACAGATAACTCAGGTGTCCTTTCATACTGCTGTACTTAGTTTCTCTCCTTGCCGACATACATCTCTACCTTGTCTTAGTTCTATCAGTGTTTTGTGGCAGTAGGAAGACCTTTTCACCTCAAAAAGCAAAATGATACTACTTATACTTCTAGCAACAGAATAGAAAAAACCTTGCAAAACAAACCATCTTTTATGTCCTTGAGATCTGAATCCCGTACTAGCTTGGAAATGCATATTTATGAGTTCTGAGAAATTCTGTGTGACTCAAGCTCTAAGGCAGCAATAATATAGAAAAACCAGATGTACTCAAATTATTACAGCATTTATTGAATATCAATAAAAATCTAATAGAATAACATGTAGCTTTTACAGAGAAAATGGAGAAAAATATGAATTACTGTAATAGTCTAAGAAAACAGCTAATTTTTAACAATGATATTGATCAATTTGAATAATGTCTAATTTTAATTTCATTTATTTTGATGCTTGTGCTTTTCTAGCTGCCAGGCATCAGTGAAAGCAGATCTACTCGTGTGACTTCTCCTTAAGGTGCTGTCAGTAAAGCTGGCTGTTGTGGAGCTATTAGATGTGTTGGGTAGTTTTTACCACACAAGTAATTTTATTGAAGTGAATTAGAATGTCAAATTATATTGTGAATTTCCTCATTAAAAGAGTAGCAAAGCTAAAGATCTCCATTGACTGGGTTTTCTTTCAGATGCTTCAGATACTCATTGCTATCCAATGAGTACTTGCATAATAAATAATTTCTGAAAATTATGAAAATTCATAACTTTTAAAGAATTTAATGTTAATAACCTTTTGTGTGCATACAGACTTTGAGTGGTGTTACAAGTATATTAGGTGAAGCAAATTCATTGCAGACTTATCTATGATATTTGGAACTTTTCTAATACTGGAACATTCAAAGAGATTAAATATGGGGAAAAAACCAAAACCCAAAAGAAAATATTTTTCTATCCAACTATGCCAGAAAGTCACTCATCTCTTGAACAAATATGTAGCATATTTTATTATCTTTTATAACAGAATTTTTGAAGAAAACCCTATGGTAATTTGTTTGGGTCACCCTTTTTTGAACAACCCATTTTGCAAATTATTCTGTCTTCCTGCCCTGACACTTCATTGTAAGCTCTAGGAGGCTTACCTACTTGAAGATGAGGGTAAAAACTTGGAAAACTAGAGTAAAGGAAGGGAAGACATCTAATGTTACATATTCTGCTCCTGAAGGACTTTTCCTGCAGAATCAGGAGAGAGGAGCAGATAAGATAAGAACTTACTGTAGCTGAGCTTTAGCACTGGTAAATGCATGAGCTGTACTGGGCTATGTATTTGTTTTTCCATGTAATCCTGAGTAGGTAATGGAGGCTTTTCTATCTTTTTTTTTTTTTTAAAAGTATATTTCCATGAAAAGTGCTCTCTGCCACAGTGGTGGTCTTGGAAATAGGCACCAAGTATGGTAAATATGCTGCATAATCAAAGTTTTATGCTAGCTAATGAATTTAAACCACAAGGGGATCCATATAATTGTTTTTATTGACAAAGTGTTCCAAATCCTTGGCTTGCTCAGGACATTTAGCTATTTACAACTTCCTTGCCGCTTTGGTAACTATGTAATTTCACAGAATGGATGTTATTCTGGGATTTGGAGACCTGATTTCTATTCCTGTCTCTGTTATTGATGTTATGTGTGAACCTACTCAAGTTGGCTTATTTCTCCAGATATACTGGTAGATCTGTGTCACACATGCAGGATGAAACACCAGCTCTGAATCGAACCCTTTGAGGAACCAGAAGCTATAGAGCTATGTCAGTGCAACTCTATGCAAGGGTGAAACCTTCTCCTAAGGATAAAGTAGATCAAGTGCCAAGCATGGGTGATATGTGAAAGCTTTTGGTGATCATAAAACAATGAGCATGATTAGATTATCTTGTTATTAGATAACTACTAGAAATGACAACTTTTTCAGTCCAGTAGTTATTTTCTGAAGCTGCGTGTGAATACACATCTGTTTAGGCCTGTTGTCATGCTTTAGCCTCAGCTGGTGACTTAACACCATACAGCCTCTTGGTCCCTACAGCAGGATGGGGGAGAGAAGAGTAAAAGAGAAAACTTGTGGGTTGAGATAAAGGCAGTTTAACAGGTAAAGTGAAAGCCAGGCACACAAGCAAAGCAAAACAAGGAATTCATTCACCATTTCCCGCAGGCAGGCAGGTGTTCAGCTGTCCCCAGGACAGCAGGGCTCCATCAGGCTTAATGGTTACTTGAGAAGACAAACGCTGTAACTCCAAACATCCCCCGCTTCCTTCTTATTCCTCCAGCTTTATATACTGAGCATGACATCACATGGCATGGAGCATCCCTTTGGTCAGTTGGGGTCAGCTGTCCCAGCTGTGTCCCCTCTCAACTGCTTGTGCACCCCCAGCATGCTCACTGGTGGGTGGTGTGAGGAGGAGAAATGGCCCTGACTGTGTGTGAGCACTGCTCAGCAGTAACAAAAACATCCCTGTATTATCAACACTGTTTTCATGCTGAATCCAAACCATTGCCCCGTACTAACTACTGTGAAGAAAATTAACTCTATTGCAACCAAAACCAGCACATCTGTGCTCAATAAATAAAATGTTTGGTATATACTAACTAGGAGTTAAGTCTTAGAAGTGTTTTCCTCTTTCCTGCTGTGTGACACTGAGCAAGTTGCTTTACCTTTGTTTTTCCTCATGAGTCTGCTTGTCCTGTCTGTTTGGGTTGTAAATGTTTGGCATGGATTCTCTCACAGTACAAGATTTTGCAGAACCTGGAGCAATAAATTCCCGATCCTAAATATAAATTAATTTGTATAATTTATTTGTCTGTAGTTTCTGTTTTGCTGTTAACAGCCTATGTTATAGATACACCTGAGATTTTTCTCAGCAATTTTGGGTGGTGATACTTTCAAATACCAATAATAATAATAATGTCTCCTGATAAAAATTCTGCAAAAGTTTAAAACAATATCTTCAGTAATTTTTGTTACATTACAGTCAGACAATCTTTTCTGTTGAGTAAGAAAGAATCAACTTCCCTTCTTTAAGAGGTAAGAATGTGGGTGAAATGTCTTTGGAGATATTTTTTTTCCATATTTGTCTTATGTGACTTCAGGACAAAATGCTTTTGTATGGTCTTTCTAATTTCAGTACCGAAATGTCAGATTATACTACTCTTTCCATTTACATGCAGAGTAGAAAAGTCAATATTAGCCATAGCACATCTGTCCTCTTAAAAGGCAGTGGATGTGTTTAACTACTTGGACTTACATGATCCTGCAATGAATAACCTTGTATTATTTTTAGCTATGTCCTTAAGCAGAGCCTGCTGAAGCCAAGCAGAATACTTTTTATGACTTTGGATCTATCAGTTATCTAAATACAGCCTTTTTATTGTTATAAATCAATAAATCTGTTGCTATGGCACGTTTTCAAATGTTACCCTTGAAATAGTTGCTTATTAACTGAACAGCCTGTTCATAGCAGATCAGAATGTTGCCAAATGCTTTGGGTTTACTTTTCATTGATGGGTCCCGATTTCATAAATATACTAGATCTTAAAAATTAAACATGACTCCTCAAACTATTCTCCCATATTTCCCAATACCTAACCTGAATCTCTGCAAAGATGGATGTGCTTTATAAATGTTACCTTGCTTTTGTATGCCATATGGTAGTATTTGCTTCAAAATAAGGTTCTATGTGGTAGCATTTCTGTTTCTGTAGTTTTGTAACACAGAAGTAAGCTTCTTGAAGTACCTCTTTTCATCTTTCTTGGACACCAGAAAAACTCAGAGCTGTTAAAATGAAGAAGACAATTACCTGCTCCTTCCTGCTTCAGCTCTCAAAAGTAATTGAAGAACAGTGGTACTTTTGAGTTGTTATTGAGCTTAGCAAATCATCTTGATTTGAATTTTTAATGCATCGTGTACAATTATGATGGTTTAAACATCAATAAATAAAATAGCTATGTTTCCATTAGACAGCTTGTGAATTGTTCAGATAACTACCATTCTCTCTGCAGAGAAGCAGACAAAAGGACACAACTTTAATATGCTTTGTGAGGAGTGTTTGTTCTTGGTAGAAATAGTATCTTCCTAGCTATATTTAAATTAAATATTTAACAATGGATTTCTTTTCACTGAACTCAGGGAGAACATGAGCTTAACTGAAAAAAAAATGGTACCTCCACGAGCAAATAAGAAACTCGGTAGTGCTTGTGACTGTCTAGCTAGGGATTTCTACTTCCAGGAACTTGTCTCTGAGTATTTTTGGATCTTTATTAGTTTATAGCTGAATGGAAAGGTTTTTCCTGAAAAATGTTTAACACGTACACTGATGAGAACCCTTTATGTTTATGAACAATGTATTCAGTATTTAGCTCATGAAAGCAGATTTTCTGATATCCATATTAAATACAACATTTCTGTACTGCAGTCATATTTGTGATAGTCTAAAGCTTTCATGATAGTATTGTATTCCAGAAATAAATTTTGGGTTTGGAGAAAAGTTTCCTGTTCAGACAGTGAATGTCTTTTCTGAAGTGTGAAAAGACAAACAGTGAAACCATCTATCTAGTGAAACTTTGCAGCACAGACCAAAAATATGGACTTCAACAGAAAGAACCAATAAAATAGTATTTGGGATTTCAATTCTGTTGTATAAAATCTTGCAAGTCCAGCAGAAGTCTAGTCTAGGGCCAGTGCTGCTCAGGCAGTCTGTTTCTAAAGCAGTACCTCTTTGTAAATAAAAATTAAATGTGATTTTATTAATGATTATTCTCAAGCATGCTAGTTTACCTCTGGATGATTATGGATGCTGCACTTCATTCAGAGTTAGATAATATTTTTTTTTTCTTTTGTTTTTCTAATTGCACACCTCATTACAGTAAAAAAGGTGTTCTCATGAAAACTGGGTCAGAGTTGGACAAAGGTGTGGAGCTCTACTCTTTCCATGTTTTTTGTGATTTACCCTCAAATGTAAACATAACTGGGGGATGTCAAAGCAGAGGTGACCATCATGTGCCATACAGCATGGAACTACTGCTACTTACTTCTCTTCTACCATCTTAGACACTGTCCATGATTTTATACTAAAAGCCCTTACATATTAAGCTCTATTCATAAAGCAATTTTACTTGTCTTTCATGCCAGACAGATTTGTGGTATAAAAAAAGCATATTATGCTTACGTTTTTATATCCATGAAGCTGAGCAAATTCTACTTATTTTTGTGAACCCCAAATACAAGAAGTTCAGCTGAAGATGGGAATAATATATAAATTGGTCCTGCTTCTGTGTAATTAATCTATCTATGATTTTACAGAAATGGGATGCTGCCCTGTGCTGCAAGCAAAATGCTACACATCAGGAGTTTAAAGTAAATGACAATTGCTGGCTCTTGTAGTGTAAACTTCAACTTCTGTTTTTGTGACTTCATCTAAACTGCCAATTTTTACTTTCAATGCATAATGACAGAAATTAAATGAATGCCCAGTCCTTCATTTGAAAATAGAGGTGACTTCATTTGGATGACTTACCTGGGAGAAGAACATAGTATTTCTAAACACTGATGGATGGGCTTATGAGCAGATTTAGCAGGATTATCTGAAGGTGTATTTTGGCATTTGTAGTTGCTGCAACATTATAGTTCCTTGTCTCTAATAATTTCACTGAAGGTGAGAAGAAATATATGTGGGGTTAGAAAATTCAATTTTTTCCTTATTTTCTTTTTGATCAACTTTGTCGCTCAAAAAGTGACAGAGGGTGTAGGGGATAGTTAGTAAATATTAATATGGATAAATATGGATAATGCTTTTATAGAATGATGAAATCATATCTGATATAACTGAGTGACTAGCTAGTCTGGGGTTTGTCTCTATCATTTCAAGTTCATTGTTATTAATTATTTGGCTTACATAAGCAAAGCCATAGTACAATGGGTTGTCATTAACATTGAACAGAGAAGCTCTTTGTTGATACTGTATTTGTTAAAGCTAATCCAACCTGACACTACCTTGTGTCACGTTTAATTACTTTCGAGTTTAGCTGCAATTGGGAGCAAAGCCTCTAGGTTAAAATACAGAACAATTTAAATTATGTTGCAAGTAAATGCTGAGAGATCCTACAGAACTTCAGAATGAGTTTGGAATTGAGCAAAACATAAGATTATGTACATAAATGTACTTAAATCTTGGTTATGCCTTTCATGTGGATGTGGTTTAGTGTGGAAGAAGTGGGGCTGCATCCAAAGCAGCAGTAGCTGGCAACCTGCAGAATGTCAGACCTGGGAGTCCTGCAGAACATTGATCCAATTTATTACTGTGTCACTGAAACATACTAAAGGGAAATGTTAGCTCCAAAGCACTTTCCCCCCATCTTTTTAACTGGGACTGGCAGGAGAGGAAGATTTTAAGTCAAGGTGGGCAGTCTAGAAAAGAATTTCATTAAGTATAACTTCAGTGGAAGTTTCAGTTGATAGACGTTTGCTAGCTTTGATTATGGTGATTTTAATAAAGGCAGAGATTAGGCTCTCTTTCCATGTCTGTTTCCCTTTAAAAAACTAACCTGAAAAGTGTGGCTATGCAAGTTTGGGCTATGCAAGACGTTAGTTTAGGGCAATGAAGAAATTTTACTTTCCATTACTTCAAAGTATTTAGTTCAGATTCTGACTTTTCAATACTTTTAGTTGTGAGAAGATAAGTGGTATATATGCAAACCCAGGCTCCTTCTTCGGTTACTGCTTCAATAGCGTATGCAGAGGCCAAAACTGCTCTTGCTTATTTAAAAAATGTGCTTTGACATCCATTGGGTAAGATAATGGAGAAGAAAAGCAGACAGCTCTTAGAGATGAAATTAAGATAGATCCAAATTAACTGCAGGTTTAGAAATTCAGGTGTGGTTGGGTTATTTATTTCTGTTTGTTTGTTTGTTTGTTTGGGGGTTTTGTTTGTTTGTTTGTTTTATGGGACATTTCTGTTTCTTGAGTGGAAAGAAAACTAAAGTCTTCTTTAGAAACTTGTTCAATGGGGAAAAATAGTTTTGAATTTCTCAAGATGTTATTCAGAAATATCCTACTAGGTTCCTACTGATTCCTACTTCAATTTTTCAGTCACATTACTTCAGTTTTTACATTAGTGACAGGCTCTCTACAGAAATTACTAGCGTTAGTGACAGGATGTGAAGTTCCCAGCAACTAGCAAGATGCAACAGTGGTCTCTCAGAAGGCAGCCTAATTAGAGAGTGGCCCTTCTCCTCCTCAGCACAGGAACCCTCTTGTCTTCGCTCCTACCAAATTACATTTAGCTTCATTTTTTTACAGATCTCTTAAGGCATCTCAGCAAGTTGATTCAGCACCTTCCTCTAAGCTAATCCAGGGGAATGATTAGCCATCTCTCGTAAGAGAAAATGTGCGATTTAGAAAGCATCTCTTATTTGCTACACTCAATAATACAATCATTTATATACTATTGTCCAACAATGTCAGGTTTCTAGGCCTCTGCTACAGTTCAGTGTAATAATATTAGTATCTGTTTGGTTGTCAATACACAGAAGTAATTTTATTAACTTAAATTCACTTAAAATGTTTTATTCTAGATTTCATTCTACTTGTTTTTTTGGTTCAGTATTTTTCCTTGTAATTTACCACAGAAGGAACTTTAAGCGGTAGAATGTCTGCAATCATACATACATGAGGGAAATCTTCAGTGAAGACAAGTACAACAGAGAAAGGAGAATAATGAAAGTCACATCTGGACGTGAAAAGGAAAGAACAAGAGACACATGTCTGGAATGTACTGTGAATAGTTCTTAAATCTTGCTTGTAATAGTGAGCAGTAAGATGTAGTCAACTTGCTATTGAGCAACTACTTATCATATCTTCCAGAAGTTGGAATGTGAAATATTCTGTGGAAAGATGTAAAGGAATAAGATGACAAAGGAGACAATATTTTAGAACAGTCTTGGAGTTGTGGAGTATGTGAGAGCTAGAAGTACCATGAAGTTAGAGCAAGATTCACATGTTCCTGATTATTTTGTATGGAAGGTCCTGTGGGTAGTTACATAAGAAGCTAGCCCTAGAAGACATTCCATTTTATTCTGAAGTCTCACACACACACACACACACACACACATATATATATATATATATATTTAATCTCTGCTCAGTTTAAAACATAATAATCTAACCCAATTAAGATAAGATTTTGGCCTTTTTTCTTTCATTAACTTATTGGGAAAGTAACTAAAAATATCTTCTTCCTTGTAGGAAATATTTATTCTTAAGAAAACCTGTTTCTGAAACACACTGAAGTATACACAACAAATAATTTTTCTAATAGGCTTTGATGTAATATTTTCCCTTAAGGAAAATAATTAAAAGACTAATGAATACATATTCATTGAAACTGTGAATATGTAGTTCCTCTGTGAATTGCCTGTGCTTTAAGATTATCTAAAGTTCACAGCTTTGCATCAGAAAAGCAGAGATTTCTCTCTGCCCTGACCCACACCTTTTCTTAAACTGCAGGTGAATAAATCCCAAGATGTACTTTGCTGGGTTGATGTTCCTGTGGTAAACTGTATTTAATAAATGGTCAACTCAAGGCTGACTGCTGATGTTGAACCAGGATTGTAGGGACAAAATCTTAGAACAAGTTGATGCTACACAGCAAGTAAATGGTTGCATTTTAGTTTCTTTTACACCTTTTGATTATCAGATGAAAATGAATGATTAAAGCACAAAGACAATTCAATTCATTGTTTTAGGTTTGTCTATGTTAGAATAGCCAGGATTTTATGCAAGGTTAGGCAGAAGTGAATGGTTATATAGTTTTGGCAAACTTTGAATATCTTGATGTGTGCAGTTAGGAGATACCATAGTCACCATATTTCAACTAGACATGAAAGAAACATGTTTGAAATGTTTGGATTTTTGTATGTTTGGTTTTTGTTTTGTTTGTTTTTTATTTTTTTTTAAATTAGACCTCATCAGAAAGAGAAAAAGCAGACAGGCAGCAGTAGTAATTCTGTATAGTTCATGACTTTAAAACTCTGGATTTCTATCCCTTTTGTCCCAAAGTTGTTTTTCTCAGTGGCGTAGTCTAAGACACATATACCCAGATTTTAATAGTAAGTGGTGGCATATTTGGTCTGTGTTTCAGTTTCACTTCATAAAGCTGAGACAGTATTATTCCACTTCTTTACATTGATATTGTGAGATATATGTATTAAATCCTGCAATGTCCTTGGAACTTATGCTATTCTTAAGTGTCTAACAAAGTCTAGTAAGTTAAATACTATAATGTTCTCATCTTGCAGAAATTACTTGGGAAAAACTTGCTATAAATTGAATTATCTTTGCAAGTAAGATAGGGTTTTAGCTAGTTATGAAAATATCGATACCAGAGACTCTAGGTGACTTGAATAAACTGTGATTCAGGTCCATTAAAATTTGTCATGAAAATTTTCAACACAAAGGTTCTGCAAGTTAATTTTAGTTTTGGTTAAGTTTTTTCTTTGTATGAGTAATCTTTTTAGTTTAAGTAGGACTGTTCAGGTACTACAGAAGATCCACAACTTCTGAACTGAAATATTTGACTGTCATATTTATGCAGTTGTACTGACTGTGACCATTTCTATCCAGGTCAAAGGAGTTTTAGGTTCTCAGGCAGTAAATATTGCCAGTATTTAAGGCAGCACTCATTTCTTCACGAACTCTGGAGTGGCACAATAGTTAACTTGCTATTACTTTTTGTATTCTGGCAGAGTCAATAAATGTTTATTCCTTCCAGTGCTGTTTTGTTAACTCCTCTTGCTGATTCCCTCTATCCATTGCACCTACCAAAGGAAAAAAAAAAACACAAAACGAAACAAAAACCACCTGGTTAGGCAAAGTACAGTGATACTCCAGAATATCAGTGTGCTGTCTTGTACACTGTGTTCCTGGTCAAACTGGCACGGCTCTCTGCTTGCAAATGCTGTGCAGTTCCAATGGAACTTGATGGTTTTTGTCAGCACCAAATTTATCCCCTAGAGTTCTCCATTTTGTGGCTTGAGACACTTCCGATGGCACTACCAAGACTGTTATTAGCCATGTTACACAGACTGTATTTTGGAAATAGTGTTTGTGCGAGTGAAATGCTTTTGTTTAAAAGACTTGCAGAAATTGGAAAGAAATCTTGCAAAATTTTATTGGTCTGAGTCTTGAAATATACTTCAATAAATGCTATGCGTGATGATTCAAAGGATCAGTACTGGGAATTTGTGATAAATTGTAAATTTCTGACCCTTATTTTGTAATTGAGTGTCCATGATGATTCCTATAACTCTGTGTAGCAATGCAATGAACGTAAATTAAGGCGGTATCTCACTTATGCAAAACTAAGAATCCCACCCCACCCCTCCAAATGAGTTAATTTTTTTTTTAACTATAGACACAGAAAAATGCATTCAATAGTTTCATTATTAGTTTTGCAACAACTACTAGATATTTCATTTCCAAACCAAATCTATGGAAATTAACAAAGCTCATAAAATGAAGAAATAGAATTCATTATATTTAAAGTGAATTTCTTTCACTGTTGTAAGGGCAAGCAAGATAAAATGAATAACATTAATCTTATATTTATCAAGGCCAATAAAATTAGGATTCTTTATATCATAATGTTAATACAGCCAAAATTTAAATAGTTATATTAAACATTTATTTTGTCTGCAGTATCTTTTAGATAAAATTCATTAATTTTAAGTGCCAAAAATGTAGTATAAGAAAGCGTGGACACCTCTCTAGGTAAGAAAAAGACGATTCTAAATTTCTCTTAATCATGGACTTCTAATACATAGAGGAAAGTGCAAATTAAATTTTGATCTGAAAGAACAGTAATTATAACAATCTCCATTTTCATTCACCCATACCAGCTACAGAGTTTTAATTCTTGACACCTGAGGAAATAGAAAATTATCTGTAATTAAAGTAAACCCACTCTCATTTTAACAAAGTTATAAGAATTTACAGTTTATCCTGTTTATTGCATTCTATTGAAATTGCATTTATCCTGTGCTTAGTTTGTTTTGTTGTGATGTTCAGCAATACAGTCCATCAGTCCTCTTTCTCTACAAGTTCTTTTGGAAATGATGTATGTTTTCAATGGCAAACCTTGCCTTACTGAAAGGGCTGGAATAAAATTGAATTTCCAAGTAGTCCAGAACTGCAAAATGCACCCTCCTTGGACACACCTTATGTGCTTTATTCCTTAACAGAATAGCTCACATCTGTAATAAATTCGGCTAGGAGGTCCTGTGTCAGGAATAGCATGGCCAGCAGGAATAGGGAAGTCATCGTGCCTCTGTGCTCATCACTGGTGAGGCCTCACCTTGAGTACTGCGTTCAAGTTTTGGGCCCCTCACTACAGGAAGTGCTGGAGCGTGTCCAGAGGAGAGCCACCAAGCTGGTGAGAGGTCTAGAGAACAAATCGTATGAGGGGAGGCTGAGGGAACTGGGCATGTTTAGTTTGGAGAAGAGGAGGCTGAGGGGGGACCTCATTACCCTCTACAGCTACCTGAAAGGAGGTTGTAGAGAGTTGGGTGTTGGCCTCTTCTCCCAAGTGAAGAGGAACTAGAGGAAATGGTCTGAAGTTGGGGCAGGGGAGGTTTAGATTAGATATTAGGAAGAATTACTTTACTGAGAGAGTGGTCAGGCACTGGAACGGCCTGCCCAGGGAGTTGTTGGAGTCACCATCCCTGGAGTATTTAAGAAACGTGTAGACATGGCTCTTCAGGGCATGCTCTAGTGCCCAAGATTATTGGTTTATGGGTGGCTGTGATGTGATGTGGTGTTGGTTTGGTTTTTTGGGTTTTTTTTTATGTGTGGTTGGACTCGATGATCTCAGAGGTCACTTTCAACCATGATGATTCTGTGATTCTGTGATTGTGTGATAAGAGCTGTCCTGCCTTTTTATTTTGCTTGTGCACTCAGATGTGTTTTGGTCACAGATCCAGAACCTGAAATAAGAATGTGCCTGAGCTTTAAAAACAATCTGGACATTAATATGCTACGTAGAGGCTCATGATCCTGTCTAACCAGCAGCCAATGCACAAGAAGGAAGAACACTATCTTTGCTTCACAACTGATGTGATCGCTTCCTATCACATTGTCTCCTCTTTTATTGGGTTTCTGATCACGCAAACACCAAGTGGCAAAGGTAGAATAGCATTGGAAGATTTCTTCCATAGCCTCACCACCTTCTTGCTGGTGTGTTTTAGTCCCAGGTTAAATCAGTGAAAAACTCATGTTTTTAAGCTGTCTTTTAAGCTTCTTACTTGGATTACGATCTCAAAGAGTTTATAAACTCTGTTCTGTTTTTAACTTAGCAAAGTTTCCTTTTTTAATGGCTGTGGCTCCTAAACAGTATGGCATTGGATATGCATCTTGTTAATGTTATTCTACCACTACCAATAAGCATTACTTAGAGCTCTGATTTGCTTAGTATTCTTTTGGATTACTTAGGATAGTAAGAGCTATGCTGAATGGTAGCTGTTTGTACAATCCATCTTTTAATTCACTCTCCAAGGCAGAAGACTATTCAGAGGAAGGTTTGTAATAGATCCAGGGTGCATTGGATTTCTTAGCATCAAAAGTCATGTCTCATTTCATTAAACAAAAAGTCTTTTTTTCCCCAGAATGGATTTTTTTTGTCCACACTTACTAAATGGAATTAGTACTTTTTAATTATGGTTAGTGGATGGCATGTATTTTTTTATTTGATGGCATCGTCAATAGCAGTGTTTTATGTTAGTATTTTTACATAATCTTTTGATGGAAATAGCATATTTGCTATGAAATGTAATGGATGAGATAATAGGTAAATATAAATTGTGCTTTGCAAGTTATACTTTA
Source organism: Gallinago undulata (assembly GCA_026546715.1). Taxonomy (NCBI): domain Eukaryota; kingdom Metazoa; phylum Chordata; class Aves; order Charadriiformes; family Scolopacidae; genus Gallinago; species Gallinago undulata. The sequence continues at coordinate 7,321,749 of JAOTQQ010000063.1, read as the reverse complement.
CAATTCTTTTTGACACTTTGCCACCTTCCAGTAGCACCTTTTCTGTGTTATCTCAGTGCTTAATAAAAAGAGTGTAACATAATAACCTGACCCTTTCTAACCAATAATCTATTATTAATGTATTATCATTTGTGTTCATAGCATTCTCAGGTGTTGGATAGTTACCCTAGTAGACTGATAATTGGTCAAGTGTTTCTGGCCAAGTAGACCCTTGGAATTACATATTTTTAGCTTGTATTTTAATGACCAACCAATACCAAAGAATTGAGGTCCCAAAGTCTCCACTGGGGAGCAGCATGTTGATGCTTCACTGAGGAAAGTGGCTGAGCTGCAAATGTGTGCTAGAATCGCTTACCTACTTGAATCAATCCTATGGGATCTAGAGGTTAAATTATTAGAGCATTGGGACAAGACACTCCTTATGATGCAGGTTTGTAAAATAAGCATTGAATAGGACTCATTGTAATGCAAATGAATTAGTTAATATTTTTTTTTAAGTGTAAGTCTAAATAACTCTAGAAATGAAGTCAGATGTTTTGTTTCTAATCTCTAATATAATTTTTCTTGTTACAGAAAAATAATATCTTATTTACACAACTCTTTTCCTCAGCCAAGAGCTTCCTCTGAAAAAGTAACACACTTTGATTTGTATTACTTAAAACTTTCCTTGCTAATTACACTTTTTTTAGCCTATTCCTTTTGACTTAAAACCCAGGTTATGGTACTATTGATTTGTAACCATGTTAAATTTTTAAGTATATGGAAGTGGTTTATCGAGGCATTTATCTGAACATTTTATCTGTTAAAAGACCCAAATTTGAAAGATACCAAAACGTGTGATGAATTGGAAGATAGAGAAAATCAGATAAGTTTTATGATTCACAGGCAATAAGTCTAGGCAGACCCTAGAGTCTAAGCAATGAAATAATTATAACATTTTTATAAAGTGTACTGATTCTGATATTCAGCTATAAAAAAATTTGCTTTCTTATGTTTGAAATACATTCCTCCTTCAGGTATTACATACAAAGTACTCCTCTGCAGTTCCTTTATATGTTCTAAAACTTTCCTCTCTCATTTTTTCCCAGATCTTTTATAGTCCTGACTTCGCTGTTAAAGCACTTCGGCACCTTTAGAAATTCCAGGTAGAGTTTGATTGTTTTCTTTAAAATGCTTTCCTAATAATGAAGAACTTGACATGGTGACAAGGTTTGATAAAGATAACTCATTTAGGAACATGTAGGTGTTGACTGTCAGTCAGTACAATGGTTTCTATATCTGGGGTTGAAGATACTGGCAGTACCACTTGTATTAGTATCACTCACTTGTACGTAGCTTGGCTGTTACTGTCACAGACCCTGGATTTATGGTATTGCTGAGAGAATTTAGCAGGAGGTGAAGGCCTCTTATTTACTCAGAACTTAGCAATGTTTAACAAAGGGGCCTAGTCAAAGTAGGAAGAAAATTAATATAAATTAATTTTCTTATACTGTTTTCCAGTTGCTATGTTACAGTATATCCTCTCTACAGTATATAGTACATTTTCAGTGGATTTCAGGAAAAAATAAATGAGAGGGCATTTTGCAGTTGTTAACCACCTGAGGACTCAGACTTTGGGGACCAGTGAGTGCAAAACTCTTAACCTTTTTTTTTTTCTATGGTGTGACATATGCTGATTTGTAAGGGCTATTTTTTTATTTTGTCCGCAATAACTGGTGACTGACCTGAGTCATCCAGGGAGAAGTACCAGTTCATCGTTTTATGTCATTATTGTTATGAATGTTCTAGAACTCTGTTCCTTATTTCAGAAGAAAATAATCGTATGGAATTGAGGATCAAAATCCAGAATCGTCACTGCAGATAATCTCAATACATTTTCCTTCCTTGTTTTCAGCAGCTACTGCTGGTAAACTTCCTGAGCAATTTTAAGGAAAAGTTAATCTTTAGGAGCCAGGAAGCCAGCTCAGAGTGCAGCCTCATGAGCAGAATAAAGAATTGGCAATCAGAGAAATCTGCAATCACTTTCAATAATAATTATTTTGTAGTTGTGTTCATTGTGTGAAATACTCAAACCAAAGTCACTTTCAAATTGATGGCTTAATTTCTAAACTGAAGTTAAGATTTTATTCATGAATCTCTAAGGTAATTGTAATCAAAACTGGAAGTTTGCAAGTTTGGAGTGATGGTAGTTCTCAGACTAAAACATTTTTTTTCCTCATGTTAAGTGGTGCATGTCCTTATTTAATGGAGACTTTTGTATTGAGTTTAAGGAGGATTTATAATGGATATTTAGCACATGCTGCTCTGCATATTTTAGTTGCAGTCTTTTAACGAACTTTTGAAAGAGAAAATATGTTCGGTTTTGGGAAAGGAAAAAAGATCAACTCCCTGCTGGTGTTCCAGAGCAAATGTTCCTAAGGGCATGGCCAGTTATGAAAGTCTCAAATTACAGGTTTTACTATTCGGTATCATATCTTTGTCTGTCCTGAAGCTGCAGCAAATGTCTGAACTGCGAGAGGGAAGGTGTAAATTGTGGTGATGACATCGGGGAAGAACAAAGGAGAAGAAAAGTCTTTAAAACATAAGCAATAGTGCCTAAAGATTTACAGTGAACTTGTACAAGTGCTGGTTTCCAAGACATTAATTGGTTCTGTTCAGGTGTAAATAAAACTGTGGCCTTCTATTAAATGTGGATCACCTGCTCATGCATAAAACCACTCCAACGTCTCGTGTAAATGGCTTACCTTCATGTCAGCCTGTTAATTCTGTAGGAAGTTTGTCTTGCATCTAGATACTTATATTTGGTGCAAGGTACCCAAAAGGTATCCTTTACACTCAGCCTGTTGTTTGTGTATCTTCTCATAGTGATTCTTTTGAAGTGTATATAAAGGAATACGGGAAAAAATGTATTTTGGTGGAATTGTTAAGCCTTGATTACCACCAGAGCTGCATGTTAGTATCAAGCAGTATATCAAACAGAATACTGCTAGAGTCTCTTTTCTCCTCACAGTAGAAAGAAGGTCTGTGTTTGGCAAAGCATTTAATTCTTTTAATGTTAAATGTGCTTATATTTAATCAGAATTGAAGTGAGAAGTCAGATCTTGTATCAGTGAAATACACGTTTTGTGTCTGTTGGTATTAATATAAGAGTTTCCTTAACTAAAGCAGCTTATTGTTTAAATAGAATTTTAAATAATACTTAAAATCATCATATTAACAAGTTTACCAAATTTATACAGGTTTTTTTTTTTTTCTGGTGCACGTGTGTCAGTTGCAAATGTAATAGTCTCAGGGCTTTAATGATGCAAATTAAATTTTCCAGTGAGAGAAATGCCAGTATAGGTCAAGAATTAATTCTGAATCCAAAGGAGGAAGAGCAAACTATTAATTCTTTATGTCTGGCTGAAGCAATTCAGTAGTTTCCTTTAGTTACTGTGATACTTGGTCTTAAATAACAAAGGAAACTGACCCTTCCTGCATATACTGTGCATCAATTTCAGTTACTGGAATCCTTGTCTCCCAAACTGAACTGGTTGTATATTGCTTTCTCTATTCTTCCTGCTCTGCTGTTGTCCTCTTTGCATAAACCTCTTAGGTCAGGTGCTTGAGAGAGAGCATGCTGAAATCCTCATTTAGTTTGCTGCACAGGTGTAGGCCTAATTACACAAGTGGTCTCTTGAAAACCAGGTGCTTAAGATTGGATCAGGGATTGGCACAACAGGAACTGGAGGGCACATGGATAGTGGAGAGACTAACTAGGAGGTAGAAAACTTTTAAGATGAATCTTTTCTTGCATGCTAAGACTTCTGGTAAAGAATTTTTTTATTGTTATAAAGCACTGTTTTCAAAAAATGGGATAGCTGGAGCATAATTTTTCTGGAATAAAATGGGTGACACAAGGCAGGGGTCCAAAGCTGCCAGGCCTTAACCTCTGCACTGTCCTGCAGCGGTGAGTGCCACCAGGATCTCAGGGTTGGCTGCTGCAGGGGGGTTGGCAGAGCACAGGGGCTGCTGGTGCTGCAGGAAATGGAACAACCCAGGAAATAGCGTTTTCGTTAGAATGTGCTTCAGAAAATGCAGTTTTGTGTCTTCCTGGCAGACTTCATCCAAGTTTAGCTAAGAAAAATGGAATATCTTAACAATGAGGTATTGTGTACGTGCAAGTGGAAGAAGTGTGGGTAGTTACGGGACTGTACTGATGAAAAGTTTTAACAAATTTAGGTGTTTTAGGAGTTTGTGTGAGGCTAGCTTTGTGAATGTAAGTTTGGAAATAATTCACATTCTGAACCTGACTTGATCCTAAAATAACATCAAAGTGATTGTTATTTTTAAAATTAACTTCTATTATTTTGATTTATTTTTACATCAGAAAAATACTTTTGAAGTTCATTGATTCCTCTGATAATGCAGTTTTGATATAGTATTGAAAACATTTTCCAGCCGTACCAGAAGTAGGTATTTATTTTTAGTACTTCTGATTTCTCTTCACAGAAATTTTACAACACATTTGTCCTGGTTTTCTAATACGGAAAAACTATCACACAATAAATAATTTTACAGATTTGTTAGCATATTGCCATAAGAAGTCATATGTTGCTGATGTTGATGTGGAAATTTTAATATCCTGGTGATGACAGGTCTGCCAAAGCAGTCCATGATATTTTGACTGAATCTGGTAAGAATTGGAAAATTGCTCATGTCAGCGAGGGGAGCCCTATTTTAGTGACACAAAGGTGAGTCTTTAGTCAGAATTAGGGACAAAACAAGTTGAAATCCTTACTTTTCCATGTCCTCCTACACTGTTGGGACTTTGATATTGAGGGTCTCTATTTTCTGGATTGACCAGAGTTCATATTCTAAGACCTATCAAAATAGTTTTTCACGATAGTTTTAAGTTCAGTGAATTAACACTTGCTTCTTTGAAAACAAGAAAAAAAGAAAAGAAAGTGTTGAATATTTTCAGGCAGTTCTTACAGAAATATACATATTTCTGATATTTTTCTTGGTTGGTGGTTAGAAGTGATGACATTGGTAGAAATGACCTTTTTTCATTTCCATAATATTTTGAATATTAATACAGTACTTTGAATAAGTATAGACTATGGATATTTTGTGTGAAATAGTGTGAGTATCATAAGAATGCTGCATAGAAACAAAGTGAGAATCAACAGTTTCATTGAAGTAGCTGCAGGTATTGACAATCTCTTGGGGAGTATTTGCTTCAAAGTAGACATATTTTCTTCTAGATGCTTTAATCAAAAAGATAAATAATTAGGGCAGTGTCCCCAAATCTAGTTGGTTTAGTATGAATGGCATTAAAATTTAAGATTTCATACTTTGGTTTACTCGTCTTTCTCTCAAAGAAAAGTATTTTATGATTTTGGTGGTTTTTTGGTTTGCTCGCATGTGCTGGACAAAGTACCTGGCTGCTTGGGTAGTAACACTTTTAGGTTTAGATTGAGAAATTCTGCCTTAATTTTCATGAAATGCTGTTGTGTAAGAGTCAACCTATTTGAGGAGATAAATGGACTATATAACTAACAGTACACAAAATGCTAGTTAAGGTAAAATGCACACTGCTGATGACTGACTAAGCCTTCCTGAGGATGTTAATACTAATTTGTTAAATCGTAATTAAGACAGTTTTCTTCATTGCTTGTAACCATGAGCACCTGGAAGACTGACTAATCCCATCCATGTTTTGGGGACAATCCAGCTGCTATCATTGACTCACAATGCAGAAATTCTGTATTTGTGAGTTGTTTTCATTGGTAGTTTTTCAGGGATTTATAGAGGGCCTTTTCTTCTATCGTATCAGGAACTGGAGCAGAAGAAGCATCCTAAATAAAATAGATGAAGAGATTTTGGAACAGGAGGCCAAAATCTAACTAGGTTAGCTGTGGTTCCATCCAAACTATAAAATAGAGAGCATCTCTGATTTACCCATATATTCAAAACAGTTATTGTAGCTCTGCTTCCATTTTGTGTTGCATGAATAATTAGGCATAACTGTTAGATTTTTAGGATTCTGAAATGTGTTATTCAGAAGATCACAGGTGGTACCATAGCAGAGAGATGATAAATGATGAGGAGAGAAAAAGGGGCAGCATAAATTGAGTGTCTGGAGAATAAATCTGAAAGAATGGGCAACGCCTAAGCCCACTTTCTGTAAAATTTCAAGTTTCCAGTTGCATTGTCTTTCTTATTACAGGATAATTCTAGGTTCTCACATAATTGCTGTATGTGTAAATGTTTTGAACCTGTACCTAATATTCATGTATTCTTGTAACTACATATATCATGGGTTGTGCCATCAACTGACAAGAATTTTTTTCCGTTTCTTGTATAGCGTATCTTTCTAAAACATTATAGTAACCTAAGTGCTCCTACTTAAGTTTCATTGTGAAAGATATCTCCCTTTTATTTTTTTTGTTATTTCCCTGGGAGATTATTCATTCTAATGATTTCAAATGATCGATTTAAAAAATAATGCAAAAATGGTAACATTTTACATTTTCTATTGTTACATCTTTGAGCTGTCTATGCATTTCCTGTGTTTAAATGTGTTCTCTTAACAGAATCAAGTCTACTGTTTCCCCAAGACAAATGTCTCCTAATATTTCAGTGTCTGTCTTATCATGATGGGACATATGCAAACTACTGTTAAATGACAATTATTTTCTCTGAAATTTTTTGAAGCCAGCCCATGTAGAGACCATTTGCAGGATCTGGTGTGGAAATTTGGACCTAATTCTGCAACCTAATTGTTGGTTGAATTTGTTATGAGGTTGTGGTGAAAACAGGAATAAAGAATTAGAGGCTAAAAGTGAAACCACACAAGGGCATATATAATAATCCACACTATTCAAATGTGAGTGCAACTGCTTTGCAAAACATTCCAACTCTTCTTATATTTGCCGCCTTGTGATATTTGCAAATGTATGCATTTTCTTGCCAGATAAAATTAGAATTCAGTCTTCGAAGAACACAAAATTAGACCTGAAAAAATTCAAAATGAACACATCCCTATTACCCTAAAATGAAGACCAGTTCTGTAATAATTTAATGTAAATTCTTCTTACAGACACCAGAGAGCAGCAGTGTGATGACCTGAATCAGAGGGAATGATGTTAGGGAATACAGAAAGTAACTAAAAAATTAAATACTTCCTCAAAATCAGTTATTGCTTTTATACTGGTACAATTTTTTTGAGAGTCTTTTGCAAAAGAAGTTAGAAGACTTTGAAAGAAATGACATTAACAATAAAATAACCATCATGAAAATAATTGTCAAGAAAGATGTTTTCAATCAGTAAAGAAAGTGAAATCAGAGGGTGGATAACTGTCTGAGGAAAATGGGGGATAAATTAGGGTCTGAGATGTGTATAGAACTGTCAAAAATGATGATACAGTGTATCTAAGAGCACAAGACAGATATTAGCTCACAGACTATAGTTTAAAGAATAATTTTACTTGTCTGCATACTGAATAGTCTGAAAGTTAATGAATTCAATGAAATTAATTTTCAGAAATCATTAACTATGTCTACTAGTAATTTACAAATCAGTATTTTAGGAATTCATATGTACAGACCAAACCACAATAAAACATTCAGGGTATAAGTCATCATGTAAAATATGAAATATTGTTTTTGAGGACTTGAAAATAGTTTTTCATGGATCTCACTTCATCAATTGATATTTTATTAAAGCAAAACCAAAATTTACAGTTGTTTTTCATCGGTGACTGTATTTTACCCTCCTTTATTTTCCATAGTAAAAGCAGGATGTAGACTTTTGCGGGTAATGAACAGATATAAATACCTATGAGTCAGATAAATTATGCTGTGAAACTGCAACACTGAAGGATGTAAGCAGATGCTGTTGCCCTGGTGATTGCTCATTTGGGTCTGGATTGCACCAGGTTTGCATTCCTCACTTCTCCTGAGATGTTTGCGTTTATGTACACAACTCATATGGACAAAGACTACAAATTAAAAGCAACCAAATAAAACAGTATACAGACAGTATACATGTGATGTGTTGAAAATGGCATATCATTTATAAGGAATATGCATAAGAGATTGCACCAGAATATTGCCTTATAGCTGTAAAAGGAAATCTTAGAACTATAACTGTGACCAATGTGGTCGTCATCTCTTCATAGTGTTAGTCGGCTTAATAGAGAAGTAAACATAGAGGCTCGAAATTTCAGGGCTGCCAAGCTCTTCCAAGTGCCTGAGTTTGTGTCTTCTGTCTGAGATAGCAGAGTCAGCAATGGGAATTTTCTGGTGATTGAATTACTGATGTGTCTGTGTCGAACCCTTTTTTTCCTTTGCTACTGTAGGCCACAAGACCTGATCTGAAGTGCACTGATTTAAAAATAAAAGCTATTACATTCCACAAACTATTCTCAAAGCTCTGAAAAAACACTGTTAATCTCACAATTTTCATTCTGTGAATTTTTTTCATTAGTGTCATTCCCCTCCTCTGCCGCCTCAATTAAACATCCTTCATTTTGGAAGTAGCTATTAGAAGTTATTTGTATTTTTAAGTTGTGTTTTACAGAGGTTTTGATGTACAGATTATTCTTAATGTGTTTGTGACCCTCATTTTAGAGTTTTTTCATTGTACTTCTCAAGATACTGCATGTTTCTAAGATTCTTCCTTTCTTCTTAGAGGCTTAACATTTCTTGAGCCTGAGAATGCATGACTTAAATTCTAGAATAAGCTCTTATGTGGCAAGTTGCTTTCCCAAAAGATGTGATACTGAAACATTTTGCTTTACTATTATGTAATTTCACGCTCTCATGCCAATTGTTTGAACTTGTATATTCCACACATTAGCTGATAATACAGGAAGCTTAAACTATGTGTAGGAAATCTATATTTAAATAATTTTGCCTCTGCCCTCTACACTCTCCAATCCTGCAATCACTGCATCAGCACAGTATATTGAACATAATCCTTTCAGTGCATTCACTGCCCACAGTATGTCAACACCTGCATCTACCAGCTGCCTGAAGTCAGTATGACTTCTCCGATAGAGCTTTTCATAAAATAAAAATTATTTACTGCTGTAGTTTAACCTCAGCTGGCAGCTAGGATCATGCAGCCCCTCGCCCACTTCTCCGCCTTCTCCCCAGAAGGGTAGGGAGAAAAGGAGGGGAAAGGAAAAAAACTCATGGGTTGAGATAAAGACAGTTTAATAGAACAATAACAGAAAAGGAAGATAGCAATGATAATATGGTAAAAGAATATACAAAATTAATTAATACAACACAAATGCTCTTACCACCTGATGACCTGTTGCCCAGCCCATCCTGTGCAGCGATTCCAGATCCCTGCCCCAGGCCAACCCCCATTTATATACTGAGTATGACCTCTATGGTATGGAATTTTCCTTTGGGCAGCTTGTCCTGTCTGTGTTCCCTCTCAGCTTCTATGGGAAGCTGAAACGGTCCTTGATTAATATAAAACGTGGCAACAACTAAAACAGTGTGCATTATCAACATCATTCTCATGCCAAACCCCAAACACAACAGCTACTGGAAAGAAAATTAACTCTATCTCAGCTAAAACCAGATCACATTTATTTATTTTGTCTATTTGTGGACCTGATTTGACTGACAGGCGTAAGTGATTTAAAGTCAGCAACTGGGCAATTTCTGAGCAGTTCTGAGTTCAAATTCTGAGTATGATGCCTTTTATGTTCAAATGCTTGTTGAGTGCATTAAGGGGAAAACGACTTGCTAATTGGCACATGGTTAGTAATATAAATGATTCAGTGTTCCCAAAACCACAATAGCTTTTTATTGCGAGGAGTGGTTTTGGGGATGTTTAACCTTTTGATAACATTAAAATCATGTGGGCGGTAGATGGGCTTTCATATGACTCCTTTTATTTTGTCCTTTGTGAAATTGGTTCTTGGACTTTTGTGCTGTTCAGTTCATCAATGAATTATGTTTGTATGAAATAAATGTCTGTGGCTGCAGCATTTGTTCTAGAAAGTTAGTATCATAATCACATATAATTGCCAGAATTATCAGCTAGATGGTCTCAGTGTATTCTCCTTAGTTGTAGTACACCCACAAAAGGCTCCTGACAGTGCTGCTGCTACACATCTTGTCTGTTTTGCTTTTAGTTGCCAGAGCTGCCATCTTTGAACATGAAATCCACTTTTAAAGCATAAGCTTCCAAGTATCACTGTCAATGTGACTTAGGAAAATGAATGTCAATAAATGAACTTCAGTTGCAACTGTACTTTATTACTTGTATTTTTGTGTATCTTTGATCTTTTATGACAGGAAAACAAGTTGTCGATTAACCTCGTAATGTTTGCAATGGAGCTTGTACATTCATAATTTCTTTTACAGAGTTTTGAAAGGCAAAGTACCAAAAATCCCAAATCAAATTTAGTAAGTAGAAACCAATCCACACCAATGCAAACGCCTCTCTTCCAGAATGTGAATGGTTGGGTAACTTTGAGGAAGACCACGTTACCTTGCTGGCTGTTAGGAAGTCTGCTCAAATCTCTCTGGACAGAATTTGGTTGTGTTTCAATATATCTGAAATCAGGGGAGACAGAATGTAGAATTCGTTACATGTAATTTGTCACAACTGTTGTTTTAAGTGATTTTGCTATAGTAAATATTACCTAATATCAGCATTCCTTCTCTAATTCAAATTTTCTGTCATTTAACTTGCTGTTATAGGACAATTATTCTGATAGAAGAATCAGTTGGGCAAACTTGGTACAGCATTATAATCATACAGAAATCAAAACAGACTTCTTAAGTATTCTTAATTCCAGTGGAATCACAGAAAATGCTTAAAGCAGTCTGTAGATGGATTTTTTTTCTGTGTGTATTTCTAGCTGTAACATTTCTTTCTAAATCAGAAGCACAGAAAGAAATGAAGTAGTGAGGGGGAAAAATAGCCCAACAAAATTATATGACAGTATGTAATAAAAGTATCTTTTCTATTTTGTCAGTAGCAATTTCTTTCTGGTTGATGGCACATTCCTGATCATCAAGTTCTCAACTTTTATTTTATGTTTGAATGTATTAATTGATTTTTATTTTCTTTTTTCCTCTAAAACCGTCTTTGTGGTAAGTGTTAGCTGATTGGTTTTTAATTTTGAACAGAGTTAAGCTTCTTTTCAGGAGATCGCTACTAATGTAGTTCTTTCATTTTTCACTACAAAGGAGTATGATGATACCTCCAGTGTGGTGGGTGCTTGAGAATGGTTCTGGTGTGACAATGACCTTATTCTGATGCTGAATAAACGATATTCTGCTATGGACAACTCATGATGATGAGTGATTCCCAAAACAAGAATTAAACTCTGGCTTATAAATTAATGTGGCAAGAATGTCTTTACAAACAGTAGGAAGATTAATGCCAGCCATACGTAACCTGCTTTTTTTTCGTATTCATTCCTTGCTCTAAATCTCCATTGTTTAGGTGGGAATCTTATGTTCAGTTCCAGAATTAAAACTTACTTCAGTTTAAATGAATATGTAAATGTTGAATTACATCTTTAGTTTGACAATGAGTCCATTTAAGGAAGGGAAAAAAAGAAGAGAGATTGAGTCATCCTGTGGTGGGTTGGCCTTGGCTGGCTGCCAGGTCCCCACCAAACTGCTCTATCGCTCTCTCAATTGGACAGGGGAGAGAAAATACCCCAAAAGGCTTGTGAGTTGAGATAAGGACAGAGAAAACACTCAGTAATTACCATCACAGGCAAAACAGACTTGACTTGGGAAAATTAATTTGATCTATTGCCAATCAACACCATGGTAGGATAAGAACAAATCTAAACCACCTTCCCCATACATCTACCTTCTTCCTGGGCTCGACTTCACTCCCAGTTTGTCTGCCTCCTCCCCACAGCGTCTCAGGGGGACAGGGCATCGGAGTTGCGGTCCATTCATCACATGTTGTCCCTGCTGCTCTTTCCTCCTCTTGCTCTTCCCCTGCTCCAGTGTGGGGCCCTTCCCATGGGAGACAGTCCTTCAAGAACTTCTCCGATGTGGATCTTATGAAGAATAACAGAATTCATGGAGCTAATTTAGGACCTATTCTGCTTTTTCTAATTGTGTGTGTGTGTGATCTTCTTGAAATTATTGAGAGATTTTTAATATAAATTTGGTGCAGTTTGAAGCCTTATTTGTGCTAAAGCATTTGAGTCTTATGATCAGTTTATAGTGTTTGTCTACTTACTGCTAATGATGCTGCTGAACTGTAGACAATGACAAATGGGGTTATCAGGCAGAATGCATTAACATAAGCAATTTAATATCATGCTCTCTCCACCTCTTTAAATGGATTTAGTATTTAAATGCAACTTCAGCTCTTACAAGTAATATCGAAGTTTTATTGTGTTCTTTTAGCAAATTCCATTATTAGACTTCTTAATATGTATTTTGTTATGTTCAACCTTTGAAAAGGGAAGAGTCATAGTATTCATCAAAAGTTTTTGTGTAAAACTAAAAACTTAAAAGGCAAATAAAAATTTTTGACTCAGGTGACATAACTAGAAAACTAGAACATCTTGTTTAAATGAATAGACATCTTTGATCCTGTTGGGAGAGAGGCAGTAATCAGTATGCATCTTAATTTTTTTTTTTTTGGTGAAATATATAAGAGAAGGATCTGAGTTCCATTCCAGTTCACAGCAAATTATATTAAGATGGAAAATATTATTTTAGATTAGAAATTTGAATAAACAATCTATCCTTGAGGTGTTTGATGTACAGAATAGGGATTTTGCCATTACAAATTTATTAGTAATATAAATGGATGTTCAGGTTGCCAAAAAAACCGAAACCGTTTGCACCTACTTTTGGATACAGAGTGAAAAGAAAACAATGTGGAAGAGTTGATTTTCCCACATTTTTTTAGTTTTCATGAAAACAGTACACAGAGAATTAACTTCAATATGTACAGATTCCTAAAGGTCCATTTGACATTTGGGTATTTCCATGACTTGGTATTCCATGTCAGATGGTGGCACAAACTGTGACCAATGATTTGCGATTTTTAATAAAGGTATCTGCATTCTTATGTCTGCCAAGCAGTCAAGGAAATTCTGAATAACATACATATATATATGTGTGTGTGTGTGTGTGTATATATATAGGGACAGACATGGATACAATTGAACAAGACACAGTTCTGGTGGTTTTGTGACATAAAAAAACAGCAGAAAAGTTGACTATCAAGCAGGAAATGAGTATCCTCTTTTTTTTTTTTTTTTCTGACTGCGTGTACATTTATGGGTTGGGAAGAGGGGAGTATTTGCACCTCAATGAAGACCCCGCTCTTCATTTTTGTATAGCAAATAAACCTTGCTTTGTGGATGAGAGGGACTTAGATGCAAATATTTGAGTGTTTGGAAGGGATATCTTCAGCTTCTAGTGTTTCTCCTCTCCCAGAGAATACCTTAATTTGCTTTGTTTAGTTTCCTTTCTTGTGTATTTGTCTTTCTGTGGTAATGGAAATGCATGCCATGGTAGTGACTGTATTACTGAGGTTTTGTTCCCCTTACTTGATCTTACAGTATATATCTTTTCTAAAGTTACTGAAGGCTTTTCTTCCTACAAATAAATTAACGGGACTGTCCATTAGAAAGAAAAATCTGTTCCCTGGCACCAGTCACAGTTCCTTGATAGCAGTAGAATGTTGATCTTTTTGAGTCATCAAATTGGCTTAACCTGCATAGTAGCTTTTAATTTTTAACATTTGCTTACAACTTTGAAATGCAGAGTTTTTGGGATATTTTGGCCACATGTGTCAAACCTTAACCAATAATGAGTAATTTTACTTGGTAGTGAAATTTAGTTTGTTTGTTAGTTTGGCTTTTCCTCTAGCAGTTCTGTCAAATTAACTACAGATGTAAGTCTTGACAAGTTTATTCTTACTCAACAGATCTGCAAAACTTGCTGCTTTTGCGGAGGTAAGAGCTACATTGTTGTAACCCACTAAACAGAATACATTCCAGGGTTATATAGTTAGATTCCAGGAACATAGTAGCCTGGAAAGAAAAGGACCTTTTTAGTTGGATCTTCTCCTGCTGTATAAGGTCTGTGAGGATGTCTTTGCTTTTTTTACAAGTTGTTCCAGATTTAATTCAAGTCACTTTATACCCCCTGAACTTAGGACATGAGTAAATGCACAAGCTTACTTTTACAAATTATTACATGCTTCTGAAGATAAATTATGGCTTATATACTTTAAGCTATACTTATAATACGGACTGTTGGCTTACAAAGTGGTTATTCAGAAAGCAAAACACAAGTGTGGTGGCAAATTTGCAGATATACCAGAATGCAGTAACCGTTCTGTGGACTATATGCTTCTCTATCTACCTCTCTGTTTAATACTTTGTAATAATTGGACTGTCTTAAGTAAGTTTTGGTGAAAAGTTTTCTTTTTAACATGTGAGGGAGGGTGCATATAAGGAAAGCTACCCATTAGGAGTTAGTTAACCAGAGCAGAATTAACCCAGGAACACGTGGACAATTTTCAAGAGCTGAGCCCTTGTCCATAGAGAGATATAGAAAACCTAAACAGAGACAAAACATTAAAAACTGGGAACAGTGAATGGTCTTATGACTAGTTTTTGAAACAGATTTCTAGAGGCAAAAAATATTTATCTCTGAGATATGATTATGATTCTCTTCTTTTTTTTTAACTCAAAATTTTTATCAGAGAAATGTTTTGCTACTTTTCTCTTTCTAGATTTTTAGTAATATAGGTCAGGTGATCAGATGTGGCTGTGGTAACATTTCTGAGTGAGTAGGGGGGACTAATCATATAAAAAACAATCTCCTAGGATCCAGTTTCCTGAACAACTGTGAATATCAGATATCCAGACCATAATTACATATTCAGAACTTCTCCTTAAGTATCCAGAAAGACATTTAATTGTCCTTCTAATTCCTACTTAAAACACTTCTGATGTAGGCAGACAAAGTGTTATAGAAGCAGAGAAGCAGAAAATGCAGTTAAACCAACTCTACTTGAAAAGTGTTGACAGGCCTAATTAATTACTAGGCATGTGATATGGGTGATTATACCAAGAAACGCTTCCTGGTGATCAAGGGCTAAGAAGAAGAGATTAGAATATGAGAAAGGGCATCATAAACTGCTGGGAATCAGTGAAGTTGGAATCTGCACACACAAATGAAGCATAGGGAAGAAGTAGGATCAGAAGTAAATAATCCCACAGGACACAGGTCAGCTTCTGTTGTGGACCATAAGGTGGAGAAGTGTACTGATGGAGAGAGGATCTCCCTACCCATGTCACTCAGATGTGATTTTCAGAAACCATAGGGTGGTGCTTACTTGAATAGTGCTGTCTGATTTTCTTCTCGGATACATTCTCATTTGTGAAGTGTTTTTTTTCTGTAATTTTTTTCTGCAGAAAAAGCTGAAACATTTTAATGTCTCCTGAATTATTATTTCTTTGTCAGAAATTCTGTTGATTAATATTGGCCATAAAAGGGCAAGATCACAGGCACAGCTGTCTCTGAGAATCACTGAAGTTATAAAACTGTTAATTTCTCAGTAGTATCATTAAAACAAAAATATTTTATACAAATGTATTTAACTTTACAGATAATTATTCAGATTATAAGGGTTACATTAATGCCATTTAAAATATATTTCCTTTTTGATCATATTGGCCATGCCCATTTGACTCTTAGAATTAGTAGACACATTCCATGCTAAGAAGATGTATCTAGCTTCCGATTTTAGTTCCCTATCACAGAAGGTGACCAAATTTTAAACTGACATAAAGATAAAATGAGCATAATACTGGAAACTCCACTCATTCATGTTTATATTCAGCTCAAAAAGCTGTTCTCAATTCAAATGAACATAGAAAATAGATAACAAAAATCAACATTGTAAGCAGGACTATTTTCTTTTGCTGTTCTCCCAAATAAGCAGTAAATAGTTTGACGTTATCTTTTACCTTTTCATAGCTCAAAGACAGTAGAGTTCTGTGTGGTAACATTACAAACTCAGTGATATAACATTTCAAATTAGTGAACTGATTCACTACAAGCATGTTAACTGAATTTGGTGAAAACAGTAAAATTAACTGTGATTCTCTTGGATAGAGTGAATTGTGTTGTGAACCAGATTTGGTTCAGTGTCTGGAAACAGAGCCTAGCACCCTCTTGAATTAATGGGTACAGATTAAAGCTTTTAGAGGTTACGAATATCTTCTTTTTGTTTTCTTCATTTTCAAAGCTCATGATACTGTTTTCTCTTCATGAAAATAATAAGAATATTCCTAGGGGAATGCACACACTCACATAGCCTCAAATGTAATTTATTTTACCGATCTGTCTTTGTTGTTTTTTGTTAAACACGTTCTTAGTCATATATTTGACATATTTCATGTAAGTACAAAAAGGTATCTTTTCTGTTTCTTTCTTTTTGTCATTTGTGTCCTTTTCATCTCATAAGCATTAAAAGAGCCCTCTGGCTGGAATGTTAGGTGATCTTTATTCCTATTTCATTATATCAGTGAAAGAAAACAAACATTATTTTTAAAATGTAATTGAACTTAAAAAGAAAAATAAATCCAATTGTAATAGGCAGGAAATGAACATGGACCACTTAAAATTTGTTTTGAATGAGTTAAATTTTTTAATATGACTATTTCAGGTACAGTAGGCTACAAAATAGATGAAGTTTTGCAAAACATAATTTGTTATCTATTATAATAGCTTTCACTGTGTAGCAGGTCCAAATGAGTTCTGTAGTTTTAAATTAGTTTTTTGGATATTAACAGCTTAATGGCTGTGGAATTTCTATCAGGATCATGATCATTTTTTAAGCTTTAAGCAAGCTATAAAGAGAGTTTTAAGGCAATACAAAAAACTGCTTGAATTATTAAAAATTAGTTTTTTCCACTAGCAGAAAAGCAACAGAAGAATTCATGAGCTATCAGAAAAGCAGAACATTTGTACAAGGTACAAAATATTCCAGAAAGCAGGTTGTATTCATTATGTATTTCATCAGTAAGCACTGTTGGTACACTTCTGCATTTCGGCGCCAAGTGAAGTTCAATGCCAGTAGAAGGTCATTGGAAAATGAATGGATTCCAACACTACTATTACTTTATGAGCTATTGCTCATTTTACCACTTCAACATTTGGATAGATAAATTTTATAATCCTGAAGTTATTTGGATTAGTTGCTTAGAACTTTTTTGTAAATTACGATACTCTAAAGCACCTAGTTTTTATGTTTTTGAGCTAAGAAGAACTTATCGAACAAAACCACTGCATACTGTACATGTGCCAAAGTAGCTCATGGGAGGTTTGAATACCTCTGAATGATGTGGTGCCAGCAACATCTTGAGCTGACTGTGCTGTCTTAAAGTAACAATCTAGAAATATTTTTTAAGCTTAAAAAATTAAATCTTGATAAATCTTGATAAATAGCTCCTGCTATTTATAAGCAAAATAAAGAGAAGATATTTTAGTGCAGTGGGCCAATATGTATGAGATGATGAGATTGCCCTCTTAAATCTTTTCTGAGGAAACATAATGAAAGGGTCTTTCCTGGGTCTTGTTGCATCTTCTCTAGGTGACTTTGTTTTGAAATAGGAATAATAATCTTACCCAGTAGAGAAGGTGTGTGGGGATTGTTGGTTATGGGTTATTATGTAATTGGGAGTTACAGGAACAATTTATTTACTGAAAGTAAAATTGGTACTATTGTAACTATGTTATTTTGCATCCAGTATTTATAGGGTATCAATTAGACCCAGTGGCACTGTTAATGAGTCAATAGATCCTAACAGTTATAAGTGCAGAATAAGTATTTATTAGCAAAGGAAGAAATAGTTTTTAAACTAGAAGCATTTAGGCCCCAAATGGAAAGTTATGGACCACAAAAAAAAATCTGAATAGTTTCTGTGGAAAATAAACCTTAAAAAGCTGAGGAACAGCAGTACATCTTCTTGAAATCTAAAGTTCTTTCCCTGATTGCAGCATACCCTTTTGGCTAGTTTTGGAGATTTTCACTCAGTATTGTGCTTTTCATGAACCACTTCTTTTTGGTTTAAGGTGTCTCGTGGTTCAGGCATTTATAAGGCTCTTGGCTACCCCACTGTAAATACCAAGTGGCGGCACAATTCCTAAATACCTGCTACAATTTCTGAATCTAGCTTAAACGTCTTACTGTCACACCTCCCAGCATAAATATTGCATACTTTTCTTGGTCCATTTTGAGGAAAAAGCCCTCATTAATGTCAAATTAAAATGGGCTGCAGAGTTTTGCTCTTTATTATTTGTCAGATATTTCTTGACAGCCTGGAATTTGAACTAACCTCTGTTTGACCTTTCGCACTCCGACAACCTCAAACTGGAAGTTTGTAAAAGGTGCCAACCTATCTTGCATATTAAAATCTATGTTAACCTGACTTTTTAAAAGCATTTCAGTAACATTTGGCACAAAATAACTTTTTAATGTTGACAATTGTATGCTGTTATCATTGGAATTATTGTTGCTTATTATATCAATTGGCGTATCATTTGGCAATGTTTTTTGAATTATGTTTGGAAAAAGCTATTGGTTCAATTATACCTGCACATTATATTTCAGGAATATTTAATTCTCAGAAGTAATCTTTTGTCGTATTCAGGTCACATACATTTTATGGGGCTATGGCTGAACACAAGAAAATGTGATGGACAGAATGGTACAATTTCTATGATGTGTATTTGAGTGTTGGAAAGGAAGCTTCTAGACTAGCACCTGTCTGCTGTGAACTGTCATGTATTACAATAGGAAAGAAATATTTCCTCTTTCTGTTTATGAACTACTTTGATCTTGGTCTGCACAAGTTGAGTACAAAGGGCTGCTGCTCTGTCTATTTCTTCTCTGGATTGTGGCTGTGGCAAATAATAGAGTGGAATTTGGGGGTACATGGACAGTACAAAAAAATAAATGCAAGGAGTACTTTTCTTTGAACTTTCTTTGAACTATCACCTACTTCAACCCTTAGAGCTGGATGTAGCAACAACACCACCTTTGCACCATTCGTGATTTGGCAAATGCTCAGGCAGGGTTACAGTCTGTCTGGGGCTATATTATCGTGCTTAGAATGGTAATAGTTTAACTGTGATAAATTTTAAAGTTTAAGAATCACTTTAGATAAAATACCTCTATATCCATTGCTGCTGTTTTCTCTGGAGGCAGTCATCATAATTCTCATATTCTTGCAAAATTTGAACTTGCTGTCTTTTTCTCAGACAAATTAGCAGTGATTACAACTTAAGAAAGACTGCAAGCCATGACATGGTAATTATTCTGAGAGATAATTAAGAAGCACAACAGAAAAAATATTACTGACGGATGAAGACAGCAAGCTACATTACAACTTAAAGCAAAAATGCTGAAACTCACATCCATATGTAGCTGTATTTCTGTCTGTTGTGTTATGCTATAGAGAATGTAGTTATCTACCCAAATATCCATCATCTACTTTTATCCCAGGAGATCACAGTCATAAGCATTTGAGCCAGGAGGGGTTCTGAGAGCTTGTCTTATTCCAACATCTTTTCCCGAATCAGAATTGACTGTATCTAGAGCATTCTCTCAAAAGTTCTCCAACCTGTTCTTGAAAACTTGCGGTGATGAGTATTTCATAGTGTTCCTACGTGATTTATATCAGTATTCACTGTCCTAATTGTTAGAAAATGTGGCAAAAACCAATATAAATTCCCCTTGCTGTACTGTAATCCCCCTATGTCTACTTTGTACTTAATGGACACATTATCATATTTTATTGACTTTTTTTTTCAGTAGCAAGTGTGGAAAATTATTCTTGTGTTTTCCTTCAGTCTTCTTCTTTATGAAGTTAGTCCGTAAAAGAAGTGACCAATCCAAAGAGAAGTTAATTCAAAATGATGGGGGATGTTCAGCCAGTTAGCTTCAGGGCTTGATCTGATGCCAACTGAAGTGAATGGGAAAGTGATCTTGATTCACAGAAACTGCATTTTTACCACGTAAAGTGCCAATGCCCTCATTCCTGCTGCAGCCAGACATGCAGATTGCTGGGCAGCACAGAGCTGGCTGAGCTTCTCGAATACATTAACAGTGGTAGCTGTACCATGTCCCAGCCCACGGCCAGCTGGACAAAGGGGACAGAACATTCATGCCATCCACGATCCCCAGATGGTGTTCTTTACTTTTTATTCCCGTGCTTTTGGTTTCTGCTTATCTGCTCTCATGGTTGTGTTTGCCATCTATTTATTTGTGTATGTAAAATTAAATTTCCTTGTTTTCTCCTCCCCTTTTATTTCCTCTAGTTGTTTTACATGGTGGCATCTGCGGAATGATGCGACTTTAATTACATGTTGAACATGCAAATTGATGAGATAAGTTTGGGAGAAGGCAGCAAAAAGCCAAGAGAAACTTGTTAAAAATTCCTGCAGTTTACTTTGTGATTTGACAGTATGAGTTAGTATCTTAGTATTGTTTCACATTCTAAGAAAGCACATGTCTGTGCTCACATGCAAAAATAAGAAAACAATTTGAATATATAGGAAAACTTAAGCAAGTTAAAATTAATTCCCTCATTCATTCATGCAGAACATAATTCTATCTTGGAAACTTATTATTGTAATATTAAGAGTAATCATTCAAAGGAGAGAAGTTGAAGGGTTTTTTTAAATATTTAAGATTTAATTTTTTAGTGAAAAGCTAATTTTTCAGTGTTTTATGTGTTGTCTAACATACTTTATCTGTGAAACAGCAGGAGTGGGTTTTTTGAAATGTCTGATCTGGTCTCATGATTTAATTCTGTCTGGATGGTTTAAAATGTAATGACAGATTCCATATGTGCTTGAAGCCTCTTGAGTTATACATATTACAGTTATTGAAATTATCACTTTTTTCGATTGTTTCAGAGCATTCTGGGGAGCTAATGGCAACATACTCCTTTCTGAACAAATTCACTTATGTCTCAGAAAGGGAAGATTCTGTGCCTCTTCAGCCCCGTGTTTAATCCTGGTAGGCTTTTACTGCTTTATCTTCACAGTAAAACAGCAGCACCAGCCATATTTTATCAAGATTATTTTTGGGTATCAATTCATCTATATATTTTTGTCTGTGTTTATAAGTATATTCACACACATGCATACACATTTATATTGCACCAGAGCTATATATATATTTATTTATGTATATTCTACTCAATAACTTAACCACATGACTTGAAGTGCTCCTAGATATAATAGCCTGTGGGAGTGGAGTGGCTACCGTGTATCTTATTGCTGATGCTTGAGTGCCATTTTAGTGCTGTATCCCACATTATGCTGTGTTAGGCACTCTGAACTTAGCTGAAGGACTGTTGACATCAGTGGGCTATTGGAGTGACTTTTTATCTCATTCCCTTTGTACTTTAATACGGTCGATTTCAGTACCTTATTTTAGCATTGCTTTGTCATAGTCTGCAAACTTCAGTGTTTAGTTTTATGTGCACCATAGGAAGCAGAAAGACAACATACTCAAAAGTTTTCAGAAAGAAATTGCATCCTGTAAATGAGTTTTGGGGTTGTTCTACTGCCCTTTTCTACAGATAATCTTGGGTGTTCAGGAAACATGCATATCTATAAATACTCCTTTTCATTTATGATTTTCAGTTCTTTATATTTGAATTTGCAATTACTGGGCAACTTCAAATCTTCCGTGCTGGCACAGCCTAGATTGAGTATGGTACCTCGATCCAACAGGAATAGAAACCCTCTACGTTGGCACACTGATAATGAAGTGGTATGGCAGAAACATCACTTGCATAATTATGCTTCAATTTATGCTGAAGAAAAAGCAGGCATTTCCAGCTTAATTGCTGCCCTTGTCTCTGAGAGGTCTGTTTCCTCCAAATTCTTTTTCTCTTAAGAAATTCAGTTACAATGTAATTAGGAGCACAGGAACACCAAGCCACAAAGATTTAAGTGTTGGAGGGTATGCAGCACCAAAAGATCAGAAAATGAAATTCAGAGTTTAAGGGAGTAACAGGCTTACAGATCACGAGTAACGCTTCCCAGACATGGATATTATCCACAGCATATTTCAGTATCAATAGAAAACTCCGCTTTTACTCATTTTTCAGTCATGAAAATTTGTCTAATCCTATGGTATTTAATAGAAAATCAAATCTATATAAGGCTAGAAATATAACACAGTAAATATGGTGTATTTTTTATTAAAACATTAATACATCATTTTAAAAGTACACTCCTTTATTCAGGCTGCTAGAGTCTTGTTGAAATCCTTAAAGCATTCAGATAGTGCAGTAATTGCACACATCTGATGCCAAGACTACAAAACTTTGATAAAAGCTGTAGCTTTGTTTTTGGTGTAGATATATCATGTTCACTGCTGCAGTGAATCAAAACAAAGACTTCTGTAATACCTTTCTATGTTATATTTAAATCTGGTGCTCAGCGTCCAATGAGTCATGTCAACAGCAGCTAGTAAGTGATTTTCTAGTAGTATCTGGATAACCATCCCTTTAGGTTTATAAACGATTCTCCTTTGTAAGAGCTGCTAAGTATGCGGCAGTTGCCTGAGCTATATGGACTTCCTCATTAGACCGATGAACTTCAAAGCACTTGGGGTGCCTTCCAACTATGAAGGGAGGACGCAGAATGCATTTCAACTGAAGTTAAGGGTAAAAAGAACATTTTTTGGAGCATAGTGTTCCAAATCATTAATTAATTTTTTTTTTAACTAAAAGAATATGTTGTTGTTGTTTTATTTTTCTAGCAAGCCCCTCTTTTCTCTTGCCACTTCTGATCTGTAAAATCAAGTTATACTTGAGTGAAGACTTTTATTGACCTTGTGTGTACCAGAATTTCCTCTGTCAGGGTCAGAAAAGGTGCATAGCCTATGAATGAATTCTGGATACGTTTTACTGCAGGGGGTATTTAGCAGCACTTCCTAAACTCTTTGATTTTCAGACATCTAAGTTCTGTTTTACTAGGTATAACCACAGTCTGCCCAATTCCTACTGGTTATGTTTAAGATGGACTGGATATATGTTTGGTGTCCATGAGAACTTGTAAAAGATGTTCCGTAGAAAGCCTCTTATTTTCTGTTTTAATCAATCTCAGCCTGAAGACCAATTATTTTATTGATTTTAGTATTAAGCAAATAAACTGCAAATTCTTCTTGGAGTCTTGAGTCTGGGAATAAGGCTTAGTTCTTTGGCAAAAGGTGTACTGCACAGGCTGTAATGCATTTGTCCTAAAGTCATTTCAGGTTTGAATGGAAATACAATATAAGGCCTAGTACAGTATATTTTCCCAGGGTAAAATTCTGCACTGTGGTGAAGACAGCAATATTTTTTGATGACTTTTAAGAAGCTATAAGGGTAAGATTTTAAGATAAGACTTGAAACTGATCACCTTCTGAAGTTTAGTGTTCTTTTTCTGATGTATTAGATTGTGGAAAATGTTGCATAACCAGAAGTGTACAGAACCACAGTACACTTGGGTGCAGTTGGAGAGGGAGTCTTATAGAAGGTTTGTAAAAGAATGGAGATGCCTAGTGTCTTTGTGTGTTTTTTCCTTCCATTTCTACACATTTAACATGAAATTTATATAAATAAAGACTGAAGGAGTGGATACTAACTTGCTTTGTGGAGATGGTAGATGTATTCTGCCTTAAGGAATACTTGCAGTGAAGCTAGATTGCTGGAGGTCAGCTCCACACAACTTGCTGCTGATGCTCTTGGCACTTGTCCATACCTGTAGGCCGGTCCCTGAGGATTCCTGTCCCTTATTGAAGGTATGGGACAACCTGCTCACCAGATCTCCCTTCTTATGCGTTAACATGAGCTGTGACCTACGTATGAAGGGGTAAGAGGAGAAGGGCTGCAAATAAGTGTCACTGCATAGTGTTTGTTATGCATTATAAAGAAGACTATTTTCAGGTACTAATGGCATGCCTCTGATTTTATGAATCAGGCTGTTAAATTCATAGTCTTGACTTCTAGAACTATGAAAGTAAGTACAGCTTTTGAAGTCAGTGGTATGATCTGACATTTACTCTGCATTTCTTGACTTTGGGTTACATACATGCCATGTGATGCACTTGGACAGTACTTTACCCTGCGTGTTAGGGAATCCTGACTTCAAGTACTGAAAAGCTAACATGAATTGAAATTTGAAAAAGAAATTTTTGCAGGCTGTAGAAGCTGGCATTTTTTATTAACTTATTTTTTTACCCCCAAGAAGGGAGAAACAAGAAAAAAGTATTTCATAAGTGTGCATGACTGCTTACAATTCTGGCAGCGAAGTACAGAGCCTACTGTCCCTTGGGTAAAATAATTTGCTTTCTTTGTGCCTATGGACATATTAAAAATGTAGCATTTTGCAAAAAGACGGTGCAACACATTACAGATGATATGCATGTGGTTTGGCAACCACATATTTTTATGTGGTGTGACATGACTTTACAGAGCTTAATGAAGTGTCAGCACTGCATACTATTATGTCAGTGGCTTTAAGGTGAGGGAGGAGATCCCCTGTTCAAGAAAGACCAGGAACTACTGGAGAGAGTCCAGCAGAGGACTACGAAGGTGATTAAGGGACAAGAGTATCTCGTACCAGGAAAGGCTGAGGGACCTGGGTCTGTTTAGCCAGGAGAAGACAGAGAGGGGATCTCATCAATGCTTATCCATGTCTAAAGGTCAGGTGTCAAGAGGATGGGGTCAGATTCTTTTCAGTGGTGACCAGAGGCAGGTCAAGAGGCAACGGGCACAAACTGAAACACAGGAAATTCTATAAGAAAAAACTTCTTTGCTTTGAGGGTGACAAAGCACTGGAACAGGCTGCCCAGAGAGGGTGTTGATTCTCCTTCTCTGGAGATACTCAAAACCTGCCTGGATACGTTCCTGTGCAGGTGTAGGTGAAGCTGTGTTGACAGGACAGTTGGACAAGATGATCTCTGAAGGTCTTATCCAACCCTTACTATTCTGTGATTAACTAAAAAGAAACACTAGGATTATCTTTGAAATCCCACAACCCTCCTAGTTCTGATAACAGGAAGTAAGATTTTTCAGAGAGGGTACAAAGCTGAGTGAATGGTATACGTGCTTCCTTTATGAATTTTTGCCAGTTTAAGTTGTAGGAAAACATGCACAAGTAAGCCCAAAAGGTCTGCGTTTGAAATCCTCATGTGAATATATTATCATTTTGAAAATTTTCCCTTCCATCTACTCTGATTGTGCTATGCACGTTGAGTGTACCCGTAGATATCAGCAAGATGGCAGTAATACAAAACTGGTGTAACAGGCTGAGATGGGGGAAATTGGAATTAAATACCTGGATCGGTAGAGTGTCCTATTTGATAAATGAAACAATACAGTCTAGAATCTCTTTACTTCCTTAGTTCTTTTAAGAGCTTATTTTAATTAACAAATTTAGCAATTATATAAACTGAAATGATGCATATAGAGAAGAGAACACCAGTGTTCTCAGTTCGTGGGAGTGTCCTCTGTATTACTTGCAGAATTGGAGCTCATTATGTTGTTTGCCTCTGGAAATCATCCATTCCGTATTCCTTTTTCTCAAGCGACAGCTTCTCTATGACTGCATTGCCTGGAGTATTAAGATATGAAAAGGTAATCCTGTAACAGTTGGGATTCTGTAGCTATTCAGAAAAAGGAGAAAAAAAAATCATACTCTGCTCAGAGAAAAGCCCAAATGCTATAATTAAAATAAGACTTTATTTGACAACTGAACAGGAGCCAGATCTTCAGTTATTTTGCAGCCGGTATGTTTCTATCAATTATTTTAAATCACTTCAGTTGCCAGATATTGTTGCTTTTTTGCGGTCTGGCAGGACACCAGTGATGCTGATATATGATCCAACCAAATAGGAAGAATAAATTAACAGCAACGTAACCAGTACATTTTCAATCCACCAGAAAACCACAAGTGCATCTCAGACCATCATGAGATCATGATTGTGTCTGCAGAGTAGAGCGTGTTAATTCATTCTTTACTGAATGAAAATGTGGAAGTGCTCCATGATGATAAGACTAAACTGATTTTTTCTTGTATTTTAAGATAAATATTTTTAAAAGTTATAAAATCTATATTGTATTCATGACATAAGTGCAGTCCTTGAGTTTTCCAACTCAGAGAGCAAGGTCTTCTTCAACTTCTGACCAAAGTTCCAATTTGTGCTGCTGTTTATTGTTGAACATATGAGACCAGGTATATCACACTTGGAAAATTATTTTGAGTGGAAATATTGAAGATTTTTCTGCAGCTGAAATAGTATTCTTGTAACCTGGATATGTACATGACCATGTTGGTGGTTTTTAAGTAAGCATCTGTCCCAGGATATGAATTTTCCTGCAACAGCTTTTAGATTTGCCAGTGTTAATGCTCAGCCCTCTTAAAAAAAAAATAAAAAAAAATTAAAAAAATCCTAACTCCCTACCTCGTAATAGCAAGGAAATCTCTTAGGAAATAAACCTGTGCTTGTCACCCAGGGTGGCACTGATGAGAGAAAAAGGAAGACTGAGAACCCTTCAGGTGCTTTAGTGAGATTCTGTTGAATATAAGAGACTTCCACTTCTAATACTCTCATACTGTTTGGTTTTGTTGCTTGATACATAGTTTTGTTAGAAATTGTTTACTCAGATACATTTTTGAAATTGATGTGATAAAGCTTCATAAATATAATCAGTGTCAAATGTTTTCTCTAATGGATTGCAAAGTGGTATCACTGTCCGTTGTGCTTCTTTCTTTGCTAGTAACTAATACGCCACACAAGCAGTGAGCTGGTCAACTGCTTTCCTTACTGTGGATCATAAATATGAAGTCTTTAACATAATCATATTTGTTCTAATTTATGAAGTTGTTTTCCAGAGAAAAATGAAGTGCATGTTTTTCGGCAACATAACAATAAAAGCAGATGGAAATCTTATTGTCTGCAGATTTGTAGAGGGAGTCCTATGTGGGAGCCTAATACAATTTCATGTAAAAGCACAATGTTTTGGGTTTTTATTTAAATGAAAGAGTTTGGTGTGCCCAGAAGAAAACATTTCATTATGGTTTGTCCTTTGCCATCAAGTAACTCGTCTCATCTAGGTTTTGTGTATTTAGATAATGTACTCTGATTTTTTTATTGATTGATTTTGGAGACATTGAGTCATTCTTTTGATGATAAATGTTCCTACAAAGAAAAACTGAACGTATCTTATTTTAAAACTTGATTTTTAAATATGTGAATCATAGTCTTCTTTTTGATGGATGCTGAGAAAGTTGAGGTTGGTGTTATTGTTAATAAATACACAGCAAATTGTGTATGGAAAGATTTCTTGCTTCAATGTATGGCTATGTTGTCCTTTCCTGCAACCTTTTTTTGGAGTGGTATTGCCTTTCAAGCTAGATAAGTAAAGTAGCACTCACTAGAAAAACAAGTTTTCACAGCTCTCCTTAGGGTACTGGAAGGTTTATTTATATGTTATATCTCAAAGTCTTGCATCTGAGAAATGCTTTCAGATGTTTAAATCTCTTCTGCATATTTCCTACCATATGATAACTACTTCTATGACTTTTAAAAAATTTTTTTAGTATTTTCAGTAAAACCTCTGTGGCTGCTGGTGAAAACATCCTAAGTTAATAAAACTGATGGAGAAAAAAGACCACTACCATGGTTTGACAGAAGTTATGCGTGGTTAGAAGATATGTGTAGTTACCCATCTTAGTCATGTAATTTTTGTGCTCAAATAAAATTTTAGTGTACAGGTATGGCAGTTAATTCCATGTATTTGCAAAACTAGATGTCCTGAGAAATCAAACGAAACATGGTTTATGATTTCCAAAAGTGTTGGTATTTTTAGCATACATTCACTTTTTCTTGATTTCTTCCTCACAAATGATGGAAAGTGGCTGGTAGAAAACAATAAGGTAGAAATACTCTGATAGCTTAAAGAAAAAAAAAATCACCGGTGAGCTAAGGAACCTGTAGCATACAATTATTAGTTTAAAAAGTTTTGCACACTGACGTGTTTGAAATTAACTGCAGCATCATTTCAAACAGCTAGATAGTGGTATTGACAGAAAACTGTTAATTTAGGTGTTGGGAAAGGAGGAAAGGTTTTGAGCTTAAAATGATCTGTTTGTATTGGAACCAAAATTATTCACATCATCCAGGTGGGAGGGAGATGGGGAAAGACTTTTTACTTTTGCATGAAGATTAATTTTTCAAATGAGAAAGGGCAAGTTTCATTAGAAATGATTTCCCCTTGTTTCTGAAGATGAGGTACAGGAGGGGGAATTTCTGGTTGACAGTCATTTGGGTTTGCTTTTCTTATACGTGCAGCAGTCATTTAAGCAGAGTTCTGGGAACGTGTATGGAAAATATATTAGTTTGTGACTCCCATGCATTGAATTACTGCATGACCTCTGCTTTACTTTTCCTGCTCTGCTGCAAAAGATATTGAACATCTGAGGATTTCTTTTTCCCCCCAAATTTACATGTCAATAAAACAGTATTATACACAGAGGAGCAGCTAAGGAACACAGAAGTTAATTAATCTTAAGATTACACAGACTGAAATGTAATTTTAGAAACTGCTCTCAGTTTCCTGGGTAATTCTATTATCCTAGGAAGAACAAAGAAGTCCTAGTACTTTTCTGCTTGAACATTTAATATCAGTGAGGAATAAGTTGTTTTCTCTCTTTGAGCAGCTAATTCCCAGCCATGCAGTCAAGTTGACTCTCAGCAAAGAGCAGTGCTGCTGCTATTCCATACTGCCTGCTCTTAGTGAAAAGGCACAGAGTAGCAGTATTACTATTTTCCTTCCTGTGATGATCAGGGCAGCAGCTGTGGCATCTCAGATGTCTCCAATTTCTGTTCTGGGAAGCAGAAGTGAGGTTGTCTGCTCTCCCTCTGTCCCCTGCTGTGTTCCTGATGTACGATGGGGTATATGCTGTGTGTCCCTAAAGGCCAGGACCGTGGCAAGACTTTAAACAACTCCTTATCAGCATTACAGACAGTAGCATCTTAATTCCTATGTGAACAAATAATGACAGTGATACCTGCTTAGACAAAGTGGACTCTGCCATTGGTGCATACAGAGAACCTTCTGAACAGGATCTTAATTTGTGGCTCCTGGTTGCCCAGAGGAGGATCTGGGCTGCTGAATATGGTTCCTTAGACTTGCATGGTAGAAAATAAAAAGTCGTGTAGTTCCTCCCTAAGAACACAACCTAAGAGTTACCAAGTGCTTGCTCTAAGACCTATGATCCTACCAAGTCCATTGTGTTAGTTTAATTGGTAGTGAATTTCAGGTGTACAACTTCTGTAAAAGGAATGCAAAGGCACGGCATGCTTTTTTGAAAAAAAAGCTCTACTTTTTCTGTGTAGAATAAATGATGCCCCCCATTAAAAATAGATGCCTGTGAAGTCTTCTATGGGTGATGGTGAAAGGGGACAAGAGGTGAAGACTTTTTGCCAACTTGTTAGAAGCAAGAATGCTAATGACAAACTATGATAATTTTTTTTTTAAACACTTCTTTTTAAGGAAGAAATGTAACCAAAACCACAGGCTTGTCATGTGGGAGGAGGTGTTTTCTTTTAGCTGAGAAATCTTATTTCCAAGGCTGTACATCAAGGGAGTTTTCACTTCAAAGCTGTCTACACTGAGGAATAGTAACCTCTAATGAAACTGATAGTTAAAACCTCAACTATCACATCGTGAGTTGATATAATAGCGCCTGCAACTGTTGCACGTCCCCTTTGATTTATTTCACTTTTGATCTTTACCACCTGGTGGACCAGCATAGCTTTGTTCACCCTGTTTCTTGCTGAGATGTTTTTAAATTAACCAATATACCAAACAAAAATACAGTAACAATCTATGCTTATCTTTACGTGACCATTAGTTGGGCTTGATAAAAATGGACATGGATAATAAGTGATCAGCTATACAGAAAACATGAGACTTGTACAGAAGAAAGAGATAAAGGCTACATTTTTAAATAAAACAAATTCCTGTCATTTAAAGATAGCAATTTATTATGTGGCATGCTGGCTGTGCTACAAATTTCCCTGTACTTTACTTAAAGACCTGACAATGTATGTCATTCTTATTTTAACACAGTTGCTGCTCTTGAGCAAATAGTATTTTGAAATGCTATTGTTTTCTAGGTTTGAAAATAGATTTTATAAGTATAAATTTGAAAGTGATTATATGTTTTGAGCTTTCTGAATATTGGGTTTGAACTTAAAAAATAGAGATAGCTTACATGTTGATATCTGTATTTCTTCTTAGCCAAGTATTGTATCAGTTCAGTTTATTGTATCAAATATTATATAGGAGTAGGCAGAAACCTATATGGGTTTCCTGGTAGAAATAAGAGAAAAAATACAAAGTTTTTCTGATGATATGGAGGATCTACAGGTTTATGTCACTAGTTATTGAGAAGATAAATATAGTTTTATGTCTTTGGAAAAGTGATTGTTTGAATATTTACTGTTTTGTATGCCACAAAATAATTTCTCTAACCAACTCTTACAGTATGTACTTCTAAATAATATTTTTATTCAATTTTCTTCCACTGGGAAGCAGAGGCACTCTGACAATAATTTTTACTCCTGTTGTGGTAAATCTGGAGGAATACCCTCTTCTACAGTGCACATGGGTGCACATCTGCGTGTGAATGCTGAAGAGAAAACTTCTCTCCACAGGGATAAACTCCAAGATCTTTGCTCCCAACTAAGCTGGTTTTTGCCACAAGAAGATATTTGTCTTGAGGAAAATAAAGCTTAGATTGGATTATTGAATACTAACTTCCAAAGAGAGTAACATATATGCATTTGCAGTATTTGTAAGTTTAACAGGTGTCAGTTAATATTCTGTTAAAAAGAAGCAATGTGAACAGAAGCCAGAGAGTATTTTAATTGTAATTATTTTCACTAATCTTCCAAGCACTGAATTTATTGTATTCCCAGAGAGTTTGTGACACTTCTGTTTTCTTTCTTTCATTCTCATGTTCTTATCCCTAGTAAAAAGCATTTTAGTTTTCTTCAATTAAAAAAAAAAAAAGTAAAGAAAACCCCAAACCAACCAAACCCTTGAGAATGAAAGCTGTTTTTGCAGAGCTTTTAGAATTACACTGGTACTCTTTATGTAAATCACATATGTTATCCATTTACTGGATTAACATAACAATACAGAAAATCCTCCAGGGTACTAGTGTATTATGAACACATCTGCCATCTGAGAGAGTCAGTAGATACAGAAATGAGTTTGGCTTATGGAGTTGTACACTGAAGATTAGCAGAGTCCTACCAGTTGAACTCAATGAGACATGTTTCAGTCTGTTTGCCTTTGTAAATCTTTGTGTGATTATGGAAGAATTTTTCAGTCTTAAAATACCAACTTGTTCTATACTGGGCTGCCTGTTTAGGGAGGTAGCAATTTTAAGCAGCCAAATCTCAGTCCAGGTGGGGACTTAACCCTCCCGGGGCAAGAGTTCTATTTTCTTAGGATATTAAGTGAAGGGCTGCTAAGATGATTAAGGGACAGGAGCACCTCACATATGAGGAAGGGCTGAGAGAGCTGGAACTGTTTATCCTGGAGAAGAGAAAGCTCAAGTAAATCTCATGAATTTGTAGGAATATCTGAAGGGAGAGTATAAAAAAAATGGAGCAGACTCTTTTCAGTGGTGTCCAGTGACAGGACAAGACGGAGTGGGCACAAACAGAAACACAGGAAAATGAAGATGTATTTATTTTATTTTTTAATATAACTGAGCACTGAAGACTACTTAGAATCATAGAATCATAGAATTGTCTAGGTTGGAAGGGACCTTAAAGATCACCTAGTCCAACCATCAACCTAACCCTGACAAAAATCA
Source organism: Gallinago undulata (assembly GCA_026546715.1). Classification (NCBI taxonomy): domain Eukaryota; kingdom Metazoa; phylum Chordata; class Aves; order Charadriiformes; family Scolopacidae; genus Gallinago; species Gallinago undulata. The sequence continues at coordinate 7,289,829 of JAOTQQ010000063.1, read as the reverse complement.
CTAAACCATATTCCTAAGGACTACATCAAGCCATCTTTCGAACACCTCCAGGGATGGTGCCTCAACCACTTCCCAGGGGAGCCTATTCCAATGTTTGATAACCGTCTCTGTGAAAAAATGTTTCCTAAAACAATACATACTTAAAACAATACATTTAAAATGTCATTATGAGAATAATGTACTTTGTTGTTAAAGCAATGAGGAAATAGTCCACTAGCAACTTTTTCTGATGCTCTTCTGTTTTCCTTATCCAGGGAACTCCACTTCCATGCTGTGCAGTAGTATGGTGTGTAGGAATGATGAGATTATCCAACCTGACTCAGGAACCATGTAGTCAGTTTATCACGGGAGACATGTAGCTTCATCTGATTAAGCAGACCTCTTAGCAGGGCTGAGTAGACTGTGAAGAGAGTTTAGTTCATGTATCTGCACTGCAGGGTTTATTCAAGATTCCCCTAATTTAAATAAACAAGAGCAGATGCTTAAATGTTGCAGATTGTGATAATATTCACTGGATTCAGTGGTTGGTCTTTCATTTAGGTGTGGATTTGGACACTGTAGTGTTACTCACATTAGTGAAGCCAGTGAAAATGGCTTAAAAAAAGGCTTCTCAAGAATTTGAGAATTTGATCTGACAATAATTGTTGTCAATACAACAATCTGAGTAATGAGTTAGCAAAAACAAGACCAAAAAGTTATGTAGTTATAACAGGAATTGTTTAAACTATGTAAGGATATGTTTAGTCGAGTTAAAATATTTCTTTTGAAGTAACAGCTATCAAGTTTTTTTTCAGTTTAAAAAACTTATGCTATTTTTCCATAAGTATCTATTGTTTCAGAAACAGATTAAAGGATCTAGGTTCATTGAGTATAAACCGCTCATTTATTTGAAGTAATTATGTGAAAAATTTTTTCCAGGAAGAATATTTGATATAAAATGAGTCAGTAGTATGTCCTAATGTTTCTGCATAAATGAGGCTTTGTCTCAATAAATTAGAGCCTGTAAAGCCATAATCTTAATAAACTTCACAAATTACTTTGCTAGTGACTGTTAAACTGGAAGTGTTATCCACTCTAGAGGGAAATAATTGTTTTCATACTTGTTTATTTCTGAATATCACAGTAATTGTAAGGCATTCTTTTTGATGTAATCCATTATACAGTTATATTTAAAAAGCAATATAAGCTATTTTGTGTTATAATTGAATAACTTTGGAAACCAGACATTCAGTCATCAAACGTTATTAAATGAATTAACTCAGAAACATTCAAATAATTACTTGAAAGAAATGAAGAATATAGTGTGTTCATTCTTGGTTTTGAAGCTTATTCCCAGCTAATCAAGGTTCTCTACTATTCCCAAATAGGAATTTACTGTGTGTATGGTCTATTGAAATAAATGAGCTGCCATGCCCATTCAACAAGTCACTTACGCTTTGGTGTCATATTGTTTATTAACAGGCCCTTTTAAATCATGATGATAAAGTGCATTTTTTATTCTTTCTAATTATAGGAGCCAGTGTATTGAAAATCAAATCTAAATCATGATTTCATGGCTTTTGCCTTTTCTTCCTACGCAGAGCTTACTACTTCTGTATTGTCCTAACTTGTTCCCTAGACCCAGATTACAAAACCAACTAGAAACTCTGCTTCCTTTGTACATCCCTCTACAACTTTTACTTTTGTAGGCTTGTTTTCCAATTGACTGACTATAGGAAGTTTTATGAACATATCATGTTTAAAAACCGGGCATAATTTTTTTAAAACTTATGATATAAATATGTTTAACATGTAAGTTTGTAAATGCAATTAATTGTTTTCATATATATGACTAAGAATTTTATAAAATAGTTAAGAATCAATGAAGCATTTCCTAAGAGGATTTCAAAATGTTGATGTCAACTCTTTTGGTGTGGAGTGGTTTAAGAAAAATTAATAATTGAACATATTTCTGATAAGTTTCTAAAGGCACTCATATGAAGCCCTGTGGCTTTTATTTTCATCAGTGATTTTTGGAGTAATTGTAGAAAGACTGCTTATTAAATTTGTTACTTAGAGATGGTAAGAATTAAAGCTATAATGGTTGCAGTAACGTCATACCGTTTTCTGAATTGTGTGCAGAGGAGATCCCATTCAGAAAGCCTGTTAGATCTATGCCTAGGATCTAGAAATGCAGGAATAGTCCACGGGATGGAATAGAGAGCATGAAAGCAAATAATTGTGAGTTAAACCATAGGATGATGTGCTCGAATGAAGTTGAAGTGATTCTCATGTAGATAAACAGAGGAAGGAGAAGTAAACCCAGACCTTTTTGGACGGAAAAGTTTAACATTTTTTTCTCTGATGTTCCCACTTGTTAAGGATTTGATACTAAGCAAAGAACCACAAAATACTTGGAAAAAAAGAACTTTCATCAGAGAGATTTTAAAATCTCAGTTTCTTAAGCTTATCAGAAAGCGGATTAAAATCAAGCTTTAATACTCTACATGAGAAACTTGATTAAAAAAAGTGCTTAGTTCTAAAGGGCTCTTTAATTCTGCAAGGGAAGATGCATTCAAATAGGAAATTTGACTTTTTAAATAACTTTGAGGGTGATAAACATTTTGAATAAACTAACAAAGGACAAAATATATTTTTCATTCCTTGTGGTACATAAGACAAAACTGATTGCCTTTCCAGAAGATATTCTTAACCAAAGTTAAGCAATTAGGCTGAATGCAGAAGCAGCTGCATTGTAATATTCTGGAAGTCATTCTAAGTGTACTGGTGGTTCCTGAGGATTTGAATTTGACAAGTCTATAAATTTCCACTGTAGTTCATGAAACCTAAGCTCCTTTACCTTGAGTAGCAGAAACAAGGGGAAGAGATACCAGAAAGACAAGCAAGGATGGGACACTAGAACAAAGGAAGATCTTAAGAATGATATCAGCATTATCAGTATGATAATGTATGATATCAGCAGGATCAGCACATGGTGGTACTAAGAAAGCAATTTTGGAATTACATTGCAGTGGAATTACACTGCTACTACAGTGTACATGAAAAGAAAAACAATGTAATTGTACATGAAAAGAAAAACAACAGCCTTTCACTAGTGTAGTCTTGTTCTCCAAATTACTGCATGTTTTCTAGTCCTTTGTCTTGTTTTGTTATGGATCATAAAAGTGAAGGATGTCCAGATAATCATTGGTACCTCGTCTATTAGAGTATCATTGGGCTGAAAATTACCCTTCAGTGGTGGGTGATTGTACTATTAAATGGAGAGGCTTTGTATTATAATGGAAGTAAATTATTAATAAGGCTGTGAGAGAAATGCCAGAGTAAATTTTTAAAGTACCCTCTGCTACAATTGAACATTTTCAAATATCTCAATATTTCTGTGTGAAAGGGATCATTAATTTCCCATGTATAGAATATGTGGACTCATCAGGACTGTGAAAAATCCAGAAGCTATCTGTGATGAGATGTAATTTCAGGTTTTACCTCCAAGTTTGCCTTTCAGGGCTAAGAATTTCGTTGATTCTTTGAATTGAATTGAAGATTCTTTAAGCCACTGGTCTATATCAAGAGACATTGAAAATTTGGAGCAGGTGACTTTGCATTAAATTCCTTGGATATGTGAAATAAAATAGTATTTTTGATCAGAGTGAGTAGTGGGAGGGGATGCAGCCAGAATCTGTGAAGTGAAGATCAGCCTTTTGCTTCCTACGAGTGTTTCATGTGAATCATGCTCTTGAAAAGGGCTCTTAGAGTGCATGCCATGGAAATGTTACTCTCTATGTCTTGGACTAGAGACTGGAATTAATGGCAGCACTGATGGGAAACTGGTGTCCATAATATTTTCTTGCCAAGTTTTTGTCTGGCTTTCCCTGTCACTTCAGTGGTTTCCAAAATTGTTGCTTCTTTTGGGGTTGTTCTGTATAAGAATCTCAAGATCATGCTGCTTGTATGTGATGTCTCTTCTGATGAAGAACAAGGCACCAGAAACAAAGGAGATGTGGAAACTTAAAAGAGTTTGTGGTTTTCATTTCATAGATACTTGAACAGGCAGATTCCTTTAAATACTTGCAGAGTTGATGAATGCAGTTGCAGTAAGAGGTGAACAGCTGTAGTAGTTTAATAGCTTTTTACCATCTCTTGGAGATATAATACCTGTCTGAGTGCTCCTTGTCTACTACATTTCCAAGTAAGGCAGATCAGCTGCCTTCACTGCTGACAATTTGTGTATACTCTCTGAAGTCAATTAGGTGATACTTTGTCCCCTTATACTCTTTAAATCAGGTATGAATGGTACAGATATATTTATGGCATTTAATTATAGACAAACAGACCATTTCCTGCCACAGACATAATGTCACAGAATAGTTGCGTGGAAATTAATGACAATAACAAATACTTTGTACCTTGTTACTTTATTAGTAAAGGAATAATTCAAGGATTGTTCTACACTTGAGAAATATACAGTACAAAATGATGAAGCAGTCATGACATCCAAGTGAGAATGTGAAGTTATAGCTTGGCATATGGTGGTAGAAAGAAAGCGATATATTTTGACAGATACTGTAATTTGACAGTTAAAATAAATACACCAACTGTCAGACAAAAATGTTATGGTGGATGAAGAGTACCTAGTGTATTCTATAGTTTCTCCATATGAAGAACATATAAGCATTTATGACATTGGGGATCCAGAACATCTGTAAATTCTTTGAGCGAGCTCCAATGACATTGTATCTCACATTGCAGTGATGCATTTTCTTCAATTAATGGTTTTATTTCCAGAAAGAACACTGCAGCATTCCACAGTAGAAACCAATGTGAGTATAACTCACAAGTGAATCATGAAGGTTAGCACAAATGAATAAAAAGACAGAACCAGAGAAAGATCTTCCAGGTCTTAAGAGCAAGCAAACATATTTGGTCTTTTCTGTCCCTTTGGTTACAGGCAAAGAAGGGGTCCACAGGAGGGCTAAAAGCACTCAAATCTTTAAAAGAAGTTAATTATATATGTAACTGCAAAAGTCCTGAAAATGGTCTCATCAGAGTAGAAACACACAGATCTTAAGTCTTTTCATTAAGATACAACATTGTGTTAGCAGTCCTGGGTCTCCCGCCAGCAGAAGGGCTGTGTTGGTCTGCTGCAAGTACAGCCTCTCAAAGGTAGAGGCAGAGGGCTCGGAAGCGGTGCTGTGGGAAGGAAAGGCTGATGAGCTGAGGCTGCGTGAGCTGTGCTGGGCAGAGGTGATGCTGCCTTGGTGTACTTCAGTTGGTACTCGCTCGGATGTCCCTTTGCTTAAGCTTTCTGTACTTGTCGGAGTTCAGGAGCTTCATAGGGAAATACCTTTCGTATGCAGACACGATTATTAAAGGGCGTGAATTACTTCTTGGCTTTCTTAAATGTGTTGATTTATTCAAACTAAGGATCTGACTCATAACATCTGTTTCGTTCATCGCTGTTATTCCCCTGCATTACAGTATTCTTATTAGTTTTCTAAAAATTTTTGGAATAGTTTGTAAGGAAACACAGGAAGCCAAACTTGTGTTAAATGCAACATTTTTCCTTAGAGAAGCTAGATATTGGCATGTACAGTGGCCAGCTGCTACTGTACTTTGATGAATACTTTTCTTTTCTGCCAGGAAAAAGATCTGAATGCATTAAACAATATATTAAATGTATCATAGTATAACTTCATTTTATTTGGTTCCTTGTTGCTATACAGTGCTTATCTACATAAAGGTGATTGCTTCTTAAACCTGTGTTATTATAGAAATGAGATAATTACATCTCTGGTAGTCTCAAATTGAAATTCGACCCAAGATTTATCCCATTTTCTGTTAGAAAACTTAACTACACTGCAATATGTTTTGAAAATTTCTGAGGACTTTTCTGTCAGTAGCTACACCTCTCTACCCATTTTTTGTCTATATTTTTTTTATTACATCAGAGAATTATCCAGAAGCCTAAACAATTGTGACTGGACAAATCTCCAGACCTGAGAACCCTTTAAAATGACATTTCTAGAAGTTTTGAAGATTAATCTTTTGGAATTCCTCCTCCCTAAACTTCATGTCTGGTTTGTCTCTCTAAAAAATTTGAATATTTGTAATTTTTCATGGAATGGAAAGTGTTAAAAGTCTGAAAAAGTAAATATGGCAAGGTTGCCAGAGTTTAGCAGTACTATCTGCAAATAGGTATCAGCACTTTAAGATATCTGATTGTCTGTTTCTTCCCTTTTTAATTACTAGTCAATGAAGGCCATGTTCTTGAACTAAAATATAGGGGAAAAAATCAATTATGACTCAGAAAGTCTCTGGCTTTTCCAAGGTTTTCAATTTCCCTAACTAGGATAGATGAAATTACTTCAACAATCAAGATTGCTCCTTTGAAAATAATTTAATGTTATGTTTTTGCCAAAATGTCTGTAAGAAATCTGGATAGATCAGCAATGATAAAGCACAGATTCAAAATTGTGCAGATTATTTCATTTCAGTTGTATAAAATTCATGTAAATTTTAATTTTAAAAGTGTATGATATCATTATGTGCACATTATGCTTCTGTGTTCTGTGATATTGTAATGATTCTCTGCAGCACTGTACCATTAGCAATATGCAAATACAGAAGGCTCATTTTCATAAGAGACTGATGCAATATTTGGCTAGGTTCATTGCAGTTATTTCTATTTTTTTAAAAAATATATTTATGACCATATATAAAAAAAAAAAAAAAGAGAAAACAAAACAGACCCAGAATCAGCCAGCCTAAGCTCCATGTCCCTAAGCTTAGCATTTTCTGTTGGGTAGTTACCTGAGAGTGCCCACGACCAACCAATGGAAATCTGTAGTCACTGGCACGCAGGCTAAAAAAACACTTGTCCTTTTGCATCTACTCATGATTTATAAACAAATTCAAGTCTTAGTGACTCAGACCTTACCAGCTTGGAAGATTTTTCAGATCATTTGCTGAAATATGGGAAGATTAAGTTGCCTTGTTTTTACTCCCTGGTGTAATCCTTTTGTTTAGAGTTAGCTACATTATTTAGCTTTGGAAAAATTATCATAGTCATTGTAATTCTTAGGTCCAAAAGGAGCTAAATCATTGACAGAAAGCAAAATCTTCATCCTGTCTATTTTTGCATCTATTGACATATAATTCTCACCATCCTAGAAAATTCTTTTAATCAGTACTCTATGTAGGATAGAGCACTAGGAAATCCTGACAGGCTAAAGGTTAACATGTACGTGTAATCCCTGAAATGCAGAACTGTTTAGTAATATTGAAAAAACCTGCTTGATACAAGGCATTAACAAAATGCATTGTGAAAACTTGGCACCCAAATTAATGTGACTGCCAATGTCAAACCAAAAACTTTGCTAGCAAAACAATTTGTCCAGTACTAAACAGATACCATCATGGCAGATTGAATGAATGTTCATACAGGGTTACCATCTGTTCGTAATGGCTTTTGAAGAATAGCAGATGAAAATGCACCGAAGACATGAAAGTGCAAGACTGAACATCAATGGAAGCAGGACACGGTGCATACAAAGCAGTGGAGGAATAGGCCAGCTAATACAGGCAATAGAACTGAAGACACTGGTGCAGAGTAGAATGTGTGAGTGTACTCATGAAAAATAAAATAGTCTTGGTGCAGTGAGAGAGAACCACCATGAATAATTATGACTGCCAGTTATTGGATAGCTGTTGTCCTCGGCTGAGAAAGGTGGCTGTTAGAATGCTAGAATATGGAAGGAGCGTCCACGCTAGAGAGGCGGACCCATATAGGATGAGTCTGTCACGGTCTTAGATACCCAGTCAAATTCCTTTGATTGTTTTCTGCAAAACTCATGCTTTTTGCTCTTGTCCCTGTTTCAATCCACGGAGTGTCAGCCAAATTTGGAGTCACACAAAATTAATTATTGTTCATTTTAAGTCCTGTAGTCTCTGGTGCTTAAGATCATGCTAATCAAAGGAATTATATATGAATATATATAGAATTCTTTACATTCTATAGAATTCTCTATTCTATAATCCCCAGTCAGAATGTGTTACAGGTCGATTTTTATGCCTTAACACATAGATAAACCAACATCAGCACTGCAACACCAAATTTTCAAGTTCTCTTTCCTTGGGAATAAATTCCAATGTTGAGACTCAAGAAATTTCTATGCTGCAAGGATGGAATCCTATGAAAGACTCCCTGTGAAAGGGCCCAGCTTGTGGGAAGTACTAATCAGAGGATGTATCTGAACTCCTTTCTGCTCTGGAATGCCTCCAGTTACCTCTCCATAAAGGAGTGGATCTCCTGCAAGTTAGCAGTATCTGCTAACCCTGCATAGGGTGTCTCAGACTAAGGCATGAGAGAGAAACTTTGGTTTAGGCAACTGAACCTTGTGCCAAAAATCCAGCTACATATGGTCTAGGTACCTTGTGGATCTGATCTGAGTTTTTAGAAGTCTAGAATAGCCCTGAAGCACCCCTGGGGTTGTTTTTTTTGTAATCTGTTAAAAAGACTACATAGGTAGATGATATGCCACCTTCTCCAGCTGGAAAAGACCTGAAAAGTAAAGAACTTACTTTTTTTTTTTTCCTTCTTTTTTGTTAGATGGATAGGGTTTGATTTGGGTCTCACATAAATTTTAAGTGTATTAGTATATTTACTTCTGTTTTATGAATCTGAATGTCAAATCTGTATTTCCCTAATACTTTCAGTTAATTTGGATTCTTTACCTAAAATAGTAATTTAGATACATTTTTCATAGCAAAAAACAATTAAGGGTTTTTATAATTCAAAACTATTAATAGTTTATGAAGAATATAAATAACTTATCATCTAGCCCACTTTTCATATTAGTCATTTGTTGTAATTTTTTTTAAGTCGTTCTTTAGTTGTGACCTAATATTTATGTAAATCTGACCAATAGTTTCCTAAGGAACAGAAATTAACAAAAGTCTAAGAGAAATAAAGTTGTGTAAAAAGTAACATTAAATAAGCTTTGTTTATATCTTGTGTTTTTGTTGTGGAAGGAAATGCACACAATTAAGTCAGACTTTGTATCACTCATTTTAGTCAAGTGTGGAAACGTACTTTGTTTTCTGAGTGAGAATTTGGGATAAATGTTGCTGAAATTCTTCTATAGAAAGATATGAGTACACAGCAATAAATCTTTCTGCTATTCACACTGGTGCACTTTGTGGTGTGCAACTGCCAATAGGAAGGTATACATTCCTGATGCTGGGTGACATGTATTACACCTCTCTGATCCAGGACACTGATCCTCAGATGTGGCCACCAGGAACTTTATGCTAAGTACTCATTAAATTAACCTAATTTATTAGGATTAATATGATAATACAAATAGCAAATCTGTGGCCACTCTTGTGGTGTTGCAAGTTTTTGAGAACCACATTACTAGACTCCATGAATCAAGGATGAGTCTGATGCAGGATTTATTTAATTTGATGCTCTGGAGATCCTTTTCTGTCTTCTGTTGTGAACTGCCAATGATGATATCACAGATGTATGTGATATAAATGCCCTTTGAAACAGTTGTGATACTTTCAATTTCAAGATAGGTCAGGAACTACATATTGCTTACTGTTCTTGTAAAAAATGGTTGCTAAGATCAAACCAAGTAGGCTGTTTTTTTCCAGTTCTGGATATTTTCTTCACAGAAATTTCCTGTTATTCCCAGAAATGCCTGAAAATCCTTAGAGCTTATTAGAAAAATCTCCTAGTGATTACATGTCTAACTTAATGACTTTGTGACGCTTGACATGTCCAGCTCTTCTAACATGTGCTTTGTCCTTGACTATTTTCCTTTATGTATGCATGCATTTCAATATTGTTTATACAGTGGTCCTTCACTGCAGAACTTAAACCAAAAGAAAGCTAATAAAAAATACTAATCTGCTCAGATTTCTGTCAAGTAAGCCTAATGCTCTGTGATTAAAATTAAAGTATTTGTTGTCATTTGCAACTGTTTTACTCTGCAATAACCACTGAAGTCAGGATACTGCTTTTGGGGCACTTTTGCCATTTGTGTTTCTTTTTTTGGCACAGCTGTGAGTCACTGAACTCCTAATTTAGAAGAGTTTAATTAAAGTTTGGTTTTTTTTTCCTAAAGGAATATCTTGTATCATTCAAAAAACTTCCATCAATAACACTTCATGGCTCATTTGAATGTTCTTATTTTGCTATTGCTGGTATAATCTGGTGGTGTTTTATTCTTTGGAGAGGAAAAGATATCAAGGACTCAGCTGCCATTTGCCTGATGCTTCTGCAGGTGACATATTACATTGTCAACACTTGCTTTACTACACTGGCAGTAATTTAATTGGCACCATGCTCATCATGATGTTTTTCACTTTCAGGATGGTTAGATAAATCAAAGCTGTTAGATGGTGATTCAAAACCTTTTTTTAATAGCAAATGAGCATTACTTTCTGCACCAAGACAAGTAATGTTTACAATTTATTCTTCAGTATGAGGATTCAGAGGCATTCACTACTGAAAACATTCTTGCTTATGCTGAAAAAACACTGCCATCAGATGCTGAGGTGGTTCCTGACATTTTTGAAGGGTTCCCCCCATATTGCATGAACTATGTTGCAATCTGAATCTCTGGGTTTTTTTGCTTATAGACATAGAGGCATGCTTTTATCAAATCCCATAGAGGTATTATCTTGGACATGTATAATGGCATCCTGGTTGCAGCTATGATTGGAGTTATGTGTGTGTAATCCTGCTATTATAGATCCTGTATTTTTTTTCCTCCTTAAAGTTTCTAGCCGTCTAGCCTTCAGCAGTGAACATATTAGTCATCAGTGTGAGAGCAGAACTTCTCACATTATCTGGATGTAATTTTGAGTTAAGGATTATCTGAGATTTTAAGAGTCTTGAGGAGCCAGAAACTTATTTTCAATTACAGAGGGAGTATGGTGGCTGTTGGCTCCGTAGAACTGGAGTTGCTCCGAAAATGCTTTTTGTCAAAGTGAAAACATTTTCTTTGAAGGAGAACATTTGACATTTGAATTTTTCAGGTGTTTATTATTTAAAAAAAAAAAAAAAGTAGAGACAACTGAAAAATGTAAGTAGAGAAGTTTGGCACTTTTTTAATGTGTTCAGTGAAGACACAGAAATTAGAAAAAAATCAATAACTGGGTTACATTTAAATTATCTTCCATCAAAAATGATATTTACAAGAACTTTTGATGAGATTTAATCAGTTTGAGTCCTTGTTGGGGTTACTTCCATTAGCAGATGATTTATTTTTTTTTTAAAGAAAATAAAACCAGAATCCAGTGATGAGTAGCTTATTATGAATGTGGGGAAAAACATGTGTTCCTTTCTTTTTCTCATTCTGTTAGTATGTGATGTGCTGGTAGAATTACGTTCTTATTACAACTGACTAAGGAAGTAAAATTGCTTCTGTTTCTTATTTCAGAATTGCTTTATAATACAGATACTACCATATCATATCTGTTGCAGCCACACTGAAATCATTTGTGAAACATCTTGTTGTGGCTGCATTGTGGATGTAGAGGAAAAACCAACAAGCCTAACTGTATCATTTTGATATTTCTTTTTCTTATTCTTATTTTGTTATTAAATCATATAAAGCATCAATGGGGCGTTGGACTAGATGATCTCCAGAAGTCCCTTCCAATCCCATACCATTCTGTGATTCTGTGTTTTCCCTAAATTTATAAGGGGAAAGTGTCTTTCTAGATTTCAAGTTTGGTTATTTTATAAGGACAGTCAGTTCTCTAGTTCTATTTGCTCTTCAGGATATCTGTATAACTGAAGCTTTCATGCTTACGACAAATAATCCTAGTATTTTTTCTTTAGAAATAGACGCTTAGCAGATGACTTCCATATAAAGAAATGTTTGTGAACTCGTATCTCAGGGCATATAATGATTATCTCCTGATAGTTTTTCTAACTGTAGCTCTTACTGACCTGTAAATCAAGAAGCAGGTGCTGTGAGATTGTGAACGCCAGTTCCACTGAAGAGAGATTCTCGTATACCTGCTCTGTAGAGTTGTATTACTAAGGTGAAAACAAATACAAAAAAGTTCAAAACTGCATGTAGAACAAGTCCCTTTAAAAATATACGTATCCTATGCCTATCTACAAGATCCATTTGGTAGTGCACTGCCTTAAGTCAATATATCTTTATTTTCAGAATTTTTCAAATGCTTCAGATTGCCTAAATTATAGTGTGCATTTTTTGTATTGGTATTTACAGGTGTGTAAGTTGTCTCTGTAAGTTTGTATTATTGCTCTTATAAAAACTTCCAAATGAGCATTTTATTCTGAAACATCACCAGGGTCTGGCAGATAAAGACTGGCTGATGGAGGTATTTTCTGACAGAAGGCTAGCTTCACTCATTTTTGCACAATGAGATAATGAGATGGTTCCCTATTAGTGGTGTCTGCTATATTTTAAATGATTCATAATTTTTATATGACAGAAATTATATTAATAAATCATGCAGTAATAAATAAGTAATTGATGATAAATGCAAGAAACGTGAAATGGTAAATGTACACTGAATGTCTGTCTCAGTTTAACCAGTATAAATCTTTGTCAGTGGAGAAACTTTGTTGTTCTTTTGCTTAATACTCAAACATAGTAAGACTGGCCAAATGAATTAGTAGTGATTGAAATTACAGCATAAAAGAGTAAATGAGCAATGAAAGTTGTAAAGCCTCCAAAAGGATTGCCCAGATGTTTTGATCAATTGGCTAGGTTTTTTTGCAAGAATTTTTTGCAAGAATTCTGAAAGGCATAAGTGCTCTTCAGCACTTAGCACAAAGGAATAACACCAGGAGTTCAGCGAAGTAGAATTTTATGGAGGTTGGATCGAACCTCTGAGCCAAATAAGAAAAACAAGAAATAATAACAAACTTATGTATCCTTTCATCAAAGTCATACACACATCCACTAATAGAAGAGGCTGTGTAACTTCTAGAAGTTTTTACTATAAGAATCATAGAATCATATAAAATCTTGAGTTGGGAGGGACTGATAAGGATCATTGAGTCCAATTCCTTTCTTCTCACAGGATTACCTAAAGCTAAACCATATGATTAAGAGCATCATCCAGGCTCTCCTTGAACTCTGACAAGCTCAGTGCCGTGACCACTTCTCTGGGGAGTCTGTTCCAGTGACCAACCACCCTCTCAGTGAGGAGCTTTTTCCTAATTTTGCAATTAAACAAATCACAGAACTACTCATGTGCAAGAACAGCATTAACTGGGGGGTGGGGATAGGGGAGAAAACATGGAACACCAAAGAAAAAGACTCAAAGCAGGTAATTACAAGAGTGATCTGTGATTTTGCAGCCTGTCTTTTAGTAACCTGTAGTAACCTCATAAAGTTGTTGCATGGTGAACATAGTGGAGCTTTCAGAACTGGTGTGGCAGGTTGCACATCTATAGCCCTGTAACTGAAAAATTGGATGGCTTCTTGCGCAGAACTATCTTCAACTAAGTGCATAAATTATTTTCTAATTGGGGCAGAGAAATGCAATTCTAATTAATAGCAGAGCGATAAAGTACAACCTCTGTCCTCATTTGCAATACCTTGTTCTGTTCTAGACAACTTTCCACAAAATTCACTTCAGGCAACTTTTTTTTTTTTTTTTTAAAAAAAAAGACATTTCTGTATCTTAAAGAACATAAAAGATAATGCCTTGTTTATCAGTAAAAAAACATTTGAATGAATTTAGGCTTTCAAATACCTTTCTTATGAATTTTATCTGCCACTGGAGCTACATGTAAAGGCACATGCATGAATTTTAATGAACTTAGACTGATGGAAAGTTTGCAGAAGCCCAGAGTGACAAAGATCTTTTGGCCACGACAAGGAAAATAATTAATGTTTTCTAATGCTCTTCATTCAAATCTCATTTGCTAAATATGAAAATAAGACAGACAGTAATACACAATTGCAATTATTCCTTCATTGCAAACCTTAGCAAACACGTCTAATAAATATCCCATCAGAGGTTAATGCCAAAGTATGTTACCCAAACACATCTCTTCAATGCGGAACTGAACGACAGTGCAGGAAAGGAAATGCCAGACATTAAATTGTCTGAGAAGGTATCTCAAGTATTATTTCAGAAGCATTCTCAAATAATGAGGAGAAATAAATGAAACGTTATTCACAGAAATTACTTGGATCTTCTGTTTTGAAAAGCATATAAGTAAGCAGTTTTATAAATGCTGTTGGATAATAATGTCTCTGAAAGTCAGAGATGTCGAACAACCTTATATTTTTGTTCTTTCAAAATGTATTTATGAAGGAAAAAGACATCATGAACCTAAATCGATATCTAAAGTATCAATAAGAAAAGCAAACAAGTCGGCTTTACAGCACTGCTTATACTGAGTTGTTAAAATGAGAAATGTGACCTTGGATCAGTGAAAAACATTTTAACAGTGAGCATCCTTTGGTAATTCCATCTTTTAGCACCTTTACTCACACCTAATGATAGAAATTAGTATTAACCAAAGACTGTGATAAGTGCAGATAGTCCTGCAACTTGCTAGTGTGCTTTTTTCACTAGATATTATCTGCTGAAACTTAGGCATTTTTTTTGAGATATATAAGAAGAGCTATTTAATATCCAATAGCAGCACAATAGGTCATGAGCAAGGGGGAATAATCCTATAGTTTCTACAGTATAATGTACACTAGAGAAGGGGCATTAAGTAAGTAGAATATAATTTTCCACTGGAATTTGACTGGGACGTCTAATTTCTCTGGCTTCCAGCTGAGAAAGTTTTGCTGAATTAACACCCATCTGGAAAAGTAACTTCTTAAAATTATTTACAAAGCAGCATGAACAAGATGGATGCTAATGGTTACAAACTGGAAAAGGTTGTTTGCTTTGCCTAAAACTCTAATCCCTGCAAACTCAAAAGCCAAACACTTAAACCAATTATTGAGCCACACACACTTCTAATTAAACAATTCTTGTCATAACATGACTGACAGAAGGAGCAGAAGGAACATAGAAAATATTTACAGAATCCCTGCTCAATGCATTTCTACTACCGTAGAGGTAAGATACCTTTGCAGAGCTACCAAAGAAAATCTGCCTCATCCAGACAGCTGCTTATATCTGAGGATGATTAAAAAAAAAGAACCCAAACCAAACAAAAAATGACCACCATCCCATCGCCCTCCCCCGCCCCCCCCTCCCCTTCCCCGCCCCAAACCAACCCACCACACCTTGGAGAAACATGTCATTGCTGACTTCAAAGTTTACCAAGTATGGGTTATTTTCTGTGTGCATAAATCTGCCAAACTAGTGCTCAGAGGCATCTCGAGGTTATAGCCTATTCAATTGACATCATCAAATATTTGTGGTTTCTAACATTTATTGCAGTACTGTCATACAAGAATGCAGTTTTATGTACATTACAGTCACTAGAGGTATAGAACCACCTATGGACTGGGCAAATATATCTGTAGCGCCGGAGAGAGATGGTTTTAGCAAGGCTGTTTGGATTCAAGAAATAAAGCCTGTGGATTAAAGAGCCTGGAGACATTCAAAACCCACCTGTACACGTTCCTGTGCCACCTGCTCTAGGTGGACCTGCTTTGGCAGGGGGGTTGGATTAGATGATCACCAGAGGACCCTTCCAATCCCATATCATTCTGTGATTCTGTAACAACTTGTTGCATTGCTGCTAGTGGTCCCTGCTACTCAAAGACTTCTGCTAAGTAATTTGTTTGGTTTTGCTGTGCTTTTGTGAACTTCCATGAATTCTTTTTTTTTTTTTTTCTTCTAAGAGTACAGTGCTGTAGAAATGCTTTACAAATTCAGGAGGAGTTGCTACACATTAACGGTTTCATTTACTGACTGTATTCATGCTGATTCTGCTTCTATCAAAATAGTAAATTTTCCACTGGAAAAAACGATTTCTTGCTGTTAATAATGAAATAGAAGAAAGAATATAGCATTGATAAAAGATGTAAAATATGTAAATAAAAGTAAAATTTCTTCTCTCATCATCTCTCTGTGGATAGCAAATAACAAAAGGGTTATGAGAAATAACGTTTTACATCCGATTGAACAGCAAACCAGAGAAATTTAGATACTCTGAAAGAATTTAATATTCTTATCTTTATCTATAGCAGAAAATCTGTCCCACACTAATTTTTCAATTTAAGTAGTTCCATTCTGCCTTCTCTACCTAAGGTGCCCTCGGCTTTCAGTTATTTTTTTCAAGGCATTCTTGATCACCACTTCTCCAAGAGCTTTATTTCCCTTGTAGGTGAAATCATTCAGGTTTATCTACAGAAAATATGAGTAATAGATAGATGTCCAGACTTGCAGGTTCAATTTGAAAATGGTATCTCCATAACTAGACAAAAGTTATTTGGTTGGACTTAGAATAATGACACAAATGCTGTATGGTGGCTTTTTTTTTTTTCCTGAAGGTACCAAATTGACTGATTTTTTTCCTTGAAGTTACTAATTTCCTTTAAAATGTGCTTCCTTTAAGTTTAGAAAAAACTGCACTTATAACTTAAGAAAAATAACTGGTTTGTATTTTCTTTGTGATACTCTGAAATACAGATGTGTTAACAGTTGTACTTCTTGAAGTCCTGGGAGATATTCACACTTGGAAATATACTTAATTTCCCAGTTCCTTTTCCTTAACATCAAAACAGCTAAAATGTTAAGCAGGAATGATATATAATGAAACCTAAAGGAATTGCAACCCTCACATCACTTCTGCAGTATTTATAAAATAATTTACCAGATTTAAATTTCCAATTCCGGCTCTATGGAGAAAATGAGGTTTATCATATGAAAACAGATGTTTTCCTGAAATTAATATATTTTTCTCTGTTCGAAAGACCACGGTAATGGGATATCAGCAATCCCTAATGAGGTGAGTCTGTGACCATGAAGTTCATACACAGGAAATTCACAGGCTTTCCTCATCTTTACTGAAGAACAGATTTCCTCTCTTCACTAGAAAATTAAGTGAAGAATTGTAGGGCGGGGAGATGAAGAAATTGTCTCAGGCCTCTGATTTTTTGAGGATGGAAGGTCATTATTCAGTTTAAAATAAGATCCTGTTTTGAGTTATAATTTCCAGAGATGTTCATCTGAATTTGAGCTTCTTGGGTGAAACAAACTGTACAATGTCGAATTAGTTACCTACCTGTAAATTAAATCATTGATCTTTTATGGCACTTTTTATTATGACAAATTTTGTGATCCTGATATACCTCCAATGATTATTTGTGCACATCACAGAATTGTATAACACAAGGTAACACATTAAAAAGTGCAGGGTGTGATTTTAATAGTGAGTCTTATTTACACTTGTGGAATTGGAAAGATGCTAATGGAGTTTTAACATAAAACCTACTGCATAATCTGATTTCAATCCCAATTCAGCTGCTTTTCCATTTCTTCATTCAACATATTTTTATAACTAAACTTTCTCTAAAAAATGTAGGCTAATGACTGGGGAACGAAAACAACCAGAAAAGCAATGAAGCAAGTGTATATATATTTGAGCTGTAATTTAACTATGATTATTTCTTCCAGGTGAATGTGTGACAGGAACAGTAGTCATGGGATTCACCGTGCCTGACTTCAGATAAATTTAGCTATAATTGAAGCTATATCTGAGATATTTCTCTAGAGTTCCTTTATTTTCAGGGGACGTATATTTTGACTTCCAATTCATTTGGTCTGTTGCACTTCAGGATACTTTGAATCATACTTAGAAGTTCCTGTCATTTTATTAACCATAAAGATGTCCAAGCTGTTAGCTCAGAAGTTTTTTGGTGAACACTGAGCAGAGTTAAATGGTTTGCCTTTTTTTGTTCTGAGTTTTTGGTGAGGGAATGAATTTAGTAGGGGACCAAAAAAGAAAAAAACTTCAGAAATTTCTTCAGAATCTCCTAGATCTTCTGCCCCGAATACTGTTCCATTATTCCAAAACACTGGATTTCTCATAATTTCTTTGCTGTACTTACAGAAGTCAAGGTTATACCAGTTATTTTTCTTCCTTCTACTTCCACTTTTATTTTCATACTATCTATGTCTGAGATTTCATTAAGAGAAACGCAAATGCTGGGAGTACCTGAGTGGCTTTGAACTCTGACAACAGTTTTGTTTCTACCATGAGTTGGGGAGAGCCTGTGTATTAAAACACTATGCAGAAATAATGGATGGGAACAGAAGAATTCAGGAATGCTATGAGCATATCATGTGAATGGGTAGGTGTTAAAGGTAGCAAGGTTGATAAAAAGAAATCTTTTGGCTCACTGGAATATTTCACAGTCAAAAATGATTGACTATGCATTAAAATGAGAACTGTTTGGAAAATTGGAGGTTTGGTAGTTTCAGCCTTTTTGCATTTCGTTTTTACTGTTTGTCTGATTGATTGATTGTCAAGTCTGATGAATTATTAGGCTAGAAATAAAACAAAGGAATTCAGTAATGTCTGGAAAGGGATAGAAATATCTCAATCTTACCATGGTGTGCATAGCTGGGCGACATTTCAAAGGGCTGGGAGAGGCTGCATGAGAGTCCCTTGCATTTGGGACTGCATTTCAGTACAGGTCCCTACCTGAGCCATGTAGTTAGCGATGCCTGTACCTTGCTTCTCCTCTTCTTGCTTATTTTAACTTGTCCAGGGGACAATGATTAGAGAGCTGATGAATTTGGAGGACTACCTCCTGTGTAAAACCAGGCCTCTCCTGATCTTTCTGTTATCTGCCGGATTCTGTGCTCCGTATCTTGTCACATGTTCCCATCTTCTGACCTCTGGTACCCTCACGGCTTGGGGTTTAACCCAGGTGGGGAAGTAGGGCACAGTGTAGGCCAACGAAAGATTCATACTTGCTACTTCAGCCTCTTAAACCACAAATATAAACCCCCTTTAATCTATGCTCAGCTGTCATCTATTAACTCCAACCACTGAGGATTCCCCTAGAGAAATTTCCTAGTTACTTAAATATTCAGTGAGGCCAGTATTAGGTATGCATAAAAGCACCAGCCTTTTAATGGTATTTATCAGTTGATTATCCAACTCACCTCCTAAGTTCCAGGTGATTTTACTAGCTAAGTGTAGCTTTTTTGCCAGCATAGGTGAAAGCAGTGCATTACCTAACTCACAGATCACTTGATGCAGAGCCTCCAAACATATCTAATACTCCACAAAATATGAATGAAGGAAGAGTTACAATTCATTTTATGTGCATTAAAGTATTCCTTTTTTATGGAACCATGGGTAGAGATGAATGTAGAGGAAGATGACCTGACCACTTAGCTTGAAGTATTCTGCAGTGGGACGTTTAAAATCCCTCTTTTGAAGCCCTTATCTTTCTTGGGATAATTAAGTCATTGTTGACATTGAGTGAGGAAGTGTGCCTTTAGTTTATTGATTAGAGGCTCTTCCTAAGAGAAGGAATACCTTAGTTTCTTTCAAAATATTGAAGCATTTCAATGAATATGTGATTAGAGCCTTGAACTGATGTCTCTCTGGTAAGGACTCTAACCACCAGGGTATCCAGTAATTCTCACTCGTGTAATAACTAGTATGTGTCCTGCAGAGAATCAGATACGGGAAGAGGGATCAACAGATTCCTACATGAGTATTCCCAGATGGCTGATACAGATGATTATTTAATCAATAAGTTAACCTTTGTGAATCTCACTGCTCACATGAATTGAATATTTGCACCCTGAGTTAGTGCTATTGTGGCAGGGTGCCTAAAATTTATTTGCCAAGTAAGGAAAATTCATTCCCTACGCTTGAATTCAATTTTCTTTTGGATGTTCTGCACTGGGCATTTAAGGTGGTTAAACTTGTAGCTGATTATCTGCTGATGCTGTTTCCATGAGACACATCCAAAGTAAAAATGCTCACAAAAGAAAGTATCTGACTGGAGGGTGAAAGGCCTTAACTTACAGATGTCTTAATATTTTTGGTATTATTTCAGTGGAATTCTGTGAGGGAACGTTCCTGGAGTTTTTGTCCCCAGTCCACCCATTATCCAAAGTAGCCTTTTCTGGAAGTATTTTCCAGTGTGTTCAAGGAGAGTGCATGCTAGCAAAAACTGGGAGTACTTCTTTGTCTTCTAATAATAATGCTAGAGATGTTAGGCAGCTTGAACTTTTATGTTCAGTAATCTGGGTACTGGAGTAGGCAACAACATATGAAAATAATACATGATTACTTAAAAAAAACTGGAAAATGCAATCAGGATGAGTAGCTTGAATGAATATTTGTTTTTATTTGAAATTCATAATCTTGTTGGGGCAAAAATTTGTTGCATATTTCCACAGCTTTTATTAATTAGAGCCTTCTGCATTTTACTGTACTGTGAATCTCTCAACTATGGCTGTGTAATAAGCATACATTTTCTTATCCAGCTTGACGCTGCTGATAGCTCTTGTAATTCATTCTCTTGATTATGTTTGGCAACTCATAATTTGCTGGTAGCTGGCATATCAGAATGAGTGTTCCTGATGAGCATTCACACCATTAAACTCTGATGACATGACTTAATTAGAGAGAATTACCTGAATGTTACCCTTACTTGCTTTCCCCAGAAGGGCAGCGTAAGACAAACTGAGTGTCCATTCTATCAAGACAGGAAAACAAACAAACAGCCTAAGGCTTGAAGGATAAGGACCTTGCAAAAAGAAGCAAGTTGGGCTTTTGGCTCTCAAGCTGATTTGTCTCTTAATGACATAGGGTATAGATGAGACTTGATGAGACATGACAGGAGAAAATAATTTTTTACAGTCTTACCTATAATCTGATTAATGCTTAATTCTACATGTAATCAGAGGATATCTGCTTGCACATGCTCACATGCATTTTTATGTTTTCATAAAAATCTTCATTATACCTTTTACTCATATACAAGGTTTGACCTGTGCATGATAAAAATCTGTAGCATAAGTAAGCATATGATGAATTACCACAGCTGAGAATTTAAACTGTACAATCTAAACCAGTAATTGAATGGTGCTACCTCTTCTGCCAAGTGGCAGTCTAATGGAGGAAGCTCTTCACATTAAAAACCTCAATCCCACCACTATATATATATATAGTGTAGAGAACTGGAGAGGTGAACTTTGGTAGAGTTCCTAACAGAACAGTTAACAAATGTGTTGATTTGAACATGTGCTGAACATGCTATGTGCAGTACAAAAGAAGAATGAACTTAGTAATGAATTAAATAAAACTGTCACTGTATGAAAATATTTTTGCTAGACAGTTTGTGCTACACAGAATCTACCTAATGTCAGCTTGCAAAGCATTATGGGATTCTGTCCGAAACACACAGTGTTATTTATTTGAATTTGTGTAATTGCTACACTGCTTTATTATTGAAAGAATTTTGGGAACTGGAAACACAATTATGAGGACTGTACAGAGAATTTTTAATATTAAAAAATGTCATAATTGTTAAAATTCTGAGTAACTTGTGTGAAATATTTTTCTTAGGGGGTAGATAAGTCTGTGTTTAGGATTACACGTTTGTGCTCATATGATTATGGACTGCTTTATGGTCTTCTTGGCACAAAAATGCCTAAAGTGAATAGATAACAATTCTCCAGTATAGTGTCGAAATCTCTAGCAAAGAATTGCCCTCTACTATGAGAGACGTGTGTTCCAGACAAAAGGCAACCTGTGTCTTTGGTTCCTCATTTAGGGTATCTTTAGGGCTGTAACCAATCTTTTGGGTTAACAGAGATGAAGTAACAGATACAATGTGGTATAACCTCCTTGACATTGCCCTGTTACAACTCACGTGATTGACAGGAGTGAACCTGATAATCTCTTAACCCCTACGTTGTCTTTTCTCTTAATTTTTTTTTAACACAAATTTTCATTTATAGTTCACTGGTACCTTCTAATTGAATTGAACCTATTGCTGACTTGCATCTGACCCTCCAGAGAAATAGGTGGTTACTGCCGTTTCAGCTTCTCAACATTCCTGCTATTTGCTTAGAGCAGGTTGACCTAATTAATGCTATTCAGCCTTTAGAAAGTTCTTCTCCTTTGTCCCCCCAGTGCTGGCTGTAGGGCTCCCTGGCTGGGATGGGGTGTAAGTTTGCTAGGTGCCGTGTTGTCTCCACTGACCTGTCCTACCTCTTTGGCTCCTCTGAAGAGGATGCCTCACAGGGCTACCTCACAGATGGTAATGGCTGGGTTTTTGTTTGGTTGTGTGGTTTTTGATTGGCTTGGTCATATGAGTACATGTTTTGAGGAGCTAGTACTTAGGGGTGGTGAAGATGGGGTTCTAAATATCGAGAAATCTCAATTTTACTCTTTGTTCTTGTACTTTTGATCTTTCCCAAACCATTTAATGCTTCTTAAATCTGCAGAAATATTTAAAAAATATATACGTACTAATAGTAGAAATGAGAGTAGCACTACCTAGTATGTTCACTCTAAGCCAGGAGATGAAAAGCTGCAAAGATTTTTTTGGGTGGGTAACTTAATCTAAGTTAAATATGAGAATCAAAAATTTCTTCACAAATAATGATTTCCTGAAATTAGCATAATTTCCCCCTATCTTGTTGTATCATATCCCTTTTAAAATTTTTATTATTTTGATTTTAGAAACAGTGTTCAGATGTTCCTGGGACAGTAATGATAGAATTGTTAATGGCCCATGACATGTGTTACCATGATGTTAGAATGTTTTTAAGGCTTTTTGTATTGCAGTGCTTTCAAGTCCAGTATATTTTTCTGAGATCTCCTTGTAATGATATGGCCTAAACAGATTGTTGGCAGCTCTTGAAAATGTTGAGAAAAGGATGCAACTTTATTTGAGCCGTAGATCTTTGTAACAGGCAAAATGATTGCAGCACATGTTGTGGAAAAGGTAATTCACTTTGGACTAGACATCTAAATGAGCAGAGACTGTGTTCGTGAGCTTAAATACTAGAGGTGTGGGAATCTTTAGTTATTTGGTTTAATGATTAAAATGCAAAACCAGAAAGGGCAAGAAACTTCCCTTGTGCAGCATCAGAGCTGAGGAAACTTGTTTTTCTGTCTCTTTGTATTGTATGGTAAAAACTTCAAGATTTCCAATTTTATGAACTTCAGCTGAAGTCTTCCCTGAAATGAAGATGTACCTCAGAAAAATTGCAGAATTATTTTTTTTAAACATTACCAGATGGTGATTGTGGTATCTTTAGAAATATTTTTTTTTTTACATTTACATTTAATAATGAGCCATGCATTTGATGAGGTATTTAGAGATAAAATTAGAAGATTTTTGATGTTTTTAGTTTGCAGCAGTTCTGATTTTGAAATAGCATCAGCATTTTCAATGACAGAATTATTTGCAAAAATAAATGTTATTTTTCTTGTTAACACTTTTAAATGGGCTAAAGCGGGACTTTCAGGATGGGGTGGCAATGCCTGGCTACCTATTTCTTTATAGTCTATAAAAGTCTCTTGATTTCACTTTCATTTGCTGAAGTATCTCTTTTCAGTTTTGATTGTACCACCCTGATCACATTATACATAATCCGTCCTCCTTTTGATCATTCCTGTTTGTATGCAATTCCTAATCAGAATGCTTTCTTCTTTCCTTTTGTTCCAAATAGCTTCTGTTGCTGACTGTGACTTTTCTAGACAGGGAAAAACATATCTGCAATGCTGCAGGAGCATACTTCAAACTCTGTATTTCTCACTGTATTGTTTGGTTGCAGGAGACAGCTCTGGAAATTCAGTTCACTGCTTTACTACTCTTTTTTTACTGTCTTTAACTAAAAAGATAACTCTTGCAGTTTGTACAGACTGTGCAGTGTTAATGAGAAACCGTGTTCTGCCTAGAAGCTGGGCAGAACTTGGTTTCTCAAACTTGTATGTGAGAAATATAAACCACCATGCTGTGGTGTTTCTTGCATTTTCAAAATCAGAGAGGATCACTGAATGCTCTGGTTGGCATTTTAGCCAGCTCTCTAGGATGAAAGGAGCCCTGTCTGTTACCTAGCCATAAATGATCTTTCCTTGGATCAGAAGCAGAATTTATTAGGAATTTGTGGAGAAAATAAGTTTTTTTGTTAGATGTCAGAGGTGTCATCTGACTGAGACCAAGAAATTTTCATTTTTAATATAGCATTTTTGATGAGAAGTGTTTTCCTGGGCAGGGATAAAATCCTGACAAATGTGAACAGCATAACTCAATGCCGAAATCAGTAATCCTGGTACAGAGGATATTTGCAGAGAAATTCTTTAAGCTTGACAAGAACCAGTCTTACAAAAATCAATAGTTAACTACTGGGCTTCCTTTCAGA
Source organism: Gallinago undulata (assembly GCA_026546715.1). Taxonomy (NCBI): domain Eukaryota; kingdom Metazoa; phylum Chordata; class Aves; order Charadriiformes; family Scolopacidae; genus Gallinago; species Gallinago undulata. The sequence continues at coordinate 7,265,508 of JAOTQQ010000063.1, read as the reverse complement.
AATGTCTTAAAAACGGTGTGGCAGTTTAAAACAAAGGAAAACAACTAACAGGATACAAACAAATACTTGCAGTGTTGCTTCACTAGATTATTCAACCATGTAATGGTCACAAAGATCTCCTTTTAAGGAGATCCTAAATTTTTATATTACTTAAAAGCCAGAGTGACAGAAGAAAAAACAGATCTCCTGCAACACTTCTATTAAGAGGGGAAGGGTTTGGGATTGCCTTTTTGAGATTTTTTTTTTTTCATGTATGTGGTTTTGCATAATGCAAAGCTGCACCAATAATAAGATCTATAAAAAGTAAATCCACTAAATGACTGTAACATTTGTAACAAATCAAAGCATTTAAATAGACTAGAACTGGAGAATAATTGGACTGGAAGAACCCTTCAGATGTGGTTGGTCTCACCCCTTGCTTAAAGCAGAGCCAACTTTGAAGTTAGATCAAACTTCAAATTTAGATTAGGTTGCTTAGGGTTATACAGAGCTGTGATTTTAGTATCTTCAGGGATGGAGATTGCAGGATGTATCTTGCAAACCTGTTTCACCACTGAATATTCTTCCTAATATCTAATCAGAATATTGTTGGTATAACTTGTGTCTGTTCTCAGCTTTTGTTTTGACTTTGCACATCTAAGATAACTCTTCATCCACTCTGCCATTAGATAGCTGAAAATGGCAGTAAGATTGCCTCTTTTAATAATTATTTTCTGAACACTGGAGAAAACCAACACTCACGGTCTTTATTTCTCTGTCCTTGGCTCCAGGCCCCTGAATATTTTGGTGGCCCGGTGCTGGACTCACTCCAGTTTGTCTGTCTTGTGCTGGGGACCTCAATACTGGACTACAGTTCTCCAGATTTGGTCTTACATGTGATGAGTAAGAGAGGAATGTTACTGCATGAAACAAAGCTGCAGTCTATTTTGTGGCATCTGAGTTCTTGTTACTGGGTCTGCTCTAAGTTTCACTTAGCAGAATAACTAACTACCTGAGGAAAACAAAGTCTTCGTAAAGCTTGGAGACATACAACAATTGAAGCACCACAGAAATTTGCCTGAGTTTTCTACAGGAGTTGTGATGAAGTGAAAGTGTATTCTAATGTTAAGAACAAACAGATTTTCTCCAAGATAACATCCCTACAAGATAACATTCTGAACATGCAGGTGGTTCTAGAAGCCGTGAAGGAACACTTTTTTCCTATATGAACCTTCCCCCCCCCCCCCTCTTTTTTCGTTGTATTATTTGGGGTCCCTAGCTTTGATCTAATTTTTCCTGTTATTTGAAGATTTCATAATTTTCTTTCTGGATTTTCTGCCAGTAATAACAATAAAACCAAAAGAAATTATTACGAAATAACTAGATTTGACACATACATTTGCATTGTGCATGTTTCCTCTGCAAATAAATCTAGTATATCATGTGTATGTATAAAATATTAAAAGATGTTGTGTTCCTTTTTATTTTTCTTTGGCTGGAAGATTACCTTTTTTAAAAGGCTGGTCTCTTGGGGGTTTTCTCTGCATAGCAAAAAGGTTCCAGTTCTGCTACTGGTTCACTGAAAACTCTTCTCAGGATCCTGTGCTGATCTGCAGAGGGGTGTACGTACCACCATACATAAAGTTACCTTCTGAACAGTGTGCATAGGTATGGAAAGAACAGGATCTATTTTGGTTTGCAGAGACCTAAGGTCTCAATTTGCACATCAACTAGTAATTAGCATCAAACCATAATGTTGTTCTGGCACAGCACAAAAAAATTCCACCACAAACCGATCACCAAATCCAGTACAGCTGCCTTCTGTCAGCGACTGGGCTAAGTGCAACTTCTGCTCCAACCTATCTGTGTCTGGGGCTTGCACTTGTATAGTTACCGCATGGAATCTCCTCCTGCCCATAAAGCTCAACAAAAGGTGGCCAGAAAGACCACTTAGTGTGTTAAAGATTACTTTGTCTTGTCAATAATTGGGGGCTTCTGTGGGTTCTGGGAGTTTCCGGGTTGTTGTGGGGTTTTTCTTAAACTTTACTTGGGCGTAAAAAAATAGACTATGGGGAAGAATAGATCTTTTTGAAATTTAAATGAACTCCAATGAGGTGAGAAGGTGATCAAATTGAATCATGACACTTACTCGTGTGTGTTCAGGTTTGCTCAACCATAATTAAAAGATGCTAATTGGTTTGCATTAGTTGGGGATGTAAGGCAGAAACTGCACATCTTTTCCACACTATTTGTAATGTAGCGATGCCAATAATGTATGTATTTAATTCAGCTTTCAGTTGGATATAATCCAAGGCCATGCTGGAGAACAATTAGAGGAAGGACTTGTATGAATAAACTAGATTGCTGTTAACGTTTCTATTATTACTTTCTGAAAGATTTGCAATTACTTCATCTCCTTCATTCAAGCTACCTCTGTAAAGGTCAGAAAAAAGTGCTTTTGCAGGGAGGAAGGCTGTCTTTTGGGTTTTTTTGGACAGGATTTTCTTAATGACAAATGGTTCTTTGCTGATAGGAGGGAAAAAAAAGAATTAATGGTTCAATTAAGGGTGAACAAATGCTACCAGGGAGAAAATCAGAACTTGTCCAATTTAGGTGCCTTGTATTATCTGAATAGAACTTCAATGATTGCTTCGGTGCTGTTAATGCTAAATTTCATGCTTAAGTTTCTGAAACCTTCAGCAGGATATTTTGGCTACAGTGGTCTTCATTCAGCACTTAATATTGCATTTGCTCTGAGCCTGTAGATTTTTGGCTTTGTTAGGCTGTGTTTTTTAAGTTCATTAACACCATTCCAGAATCCTGTGGATTTCATCCCATTTGGCTTATGCCATTTCTTTTTAAGGCAAGATATTGTCAACATCATTCTTCCTTGTCAATAAAATGTGGGAAATGCCAACTAGAATTTAAAAATTCCACACTGAGTTATGCTGCCCCTGTTCATTTACTTAGAAAAGAAATGTTTCATACAGTTTCATAACTGTAGCTCTTCATACATACATGACGTTGACAGATTAGATGATGTGTCAAACTGAGATTACTGTTTTAACATTTGTTGTGGTCCTTTTGAGGGAGGAGAGCAGGAAAAAGGAATTTTCATGATAATATGGAAATGTTTATGGTACTGTCCCCTCTTGATAGGATGGAATGGAAATTGAAATGAAGGCAATTTCTCTCACATTTGTATACCCAGTCACAGTTCCTAAGGTCAAACAGAGGGTCCCAGCAAATTTATATTTAAATGAAGAGTGGTTTTGAATGTTTACCCAAGTGTGGAGTTGGGTTTGAATTGGCCAGTTGATGGAGCTACTTTGTGAAGTTGTATAGTCCCTGGGAAGATTTTTTTAGACCGAGGTTTTCAAACAACCTAAGATTTTCTGTGCTCTACTGTAAACACTGTGGATGTGACTTATTTGTTATAGCTGCAAAAATATCTAATCTAACCAAATTGCTTGGGTTTCCTTTTAGTCAGTAAAGAACTTCTAGAAAGTGATCAGTCCTTTTTTTAAGGTATGTGAAGCACACTGCCTTAGAAATGGCCATTTAGCTAGTCTTTAAGGTAGGTAGAGTGGATGTTCTCCGATGTGATGTGGACATCTACCTTAAGTTTGTCTGTGATACTGAAAGTTGTTTTGAATGTTTATCTTTTGTTTCATTGTTACAATGACTCCAATGTTTTGACAAGTTCCATGATAGTAGCACACTGAGGCATTATATATTTTATGGAAATAATCCTATATGGATTCAGACTGTTTGCTTGGGTTTTTTTTGTGCTATTTCAACTCATTTTGCAGTTCAGAACAAACCTGCTAAAAAATAACAAGTAGATTTTCCTTATATTTAGTTGAGCCTTAAAGGCTGAAGAGAAAGGCTTTTCATATAAAGTATAAGGTTATTACTTGACTTGAGACTTTAAAGTACCCTTCCGTTAAATAAAGTTCTGTGGTGTAATTTGTTTTGCAGAATTGCTATTTTATTGAATGTTGCAAAAAGATAGAATGGAAGAATTCTATTGTTGAGTAGTGCTAAAATATGGATTTTTTTTTTTCTTCCAGCTTTGAGTCCTTGTAAAATACTACACACTAGAAGTCTCCCAAGTAGGAATGAACTTAGAATTAAACGTTCAGAATTTGTTGTGTAAATTACATTGTTTTATTAAATAAATTCCATTTATCATTATATATTATTTTAACCATAAAAGCATGAGCTACTTGCCCAAATAATGTACAAACTTAATATTATTGCAGATATTTGCAGTGTCTCATGTCTCTAGATTAAAAGAACATGAGGATGAAATATGGAATTAAAAATAAGGAGCATGTATCACTCCCATGCCTTCTGTAGCTTTCAGAAATCACGTATTATTTCCAAAAATTTGCATGAATATGTAGGCTTCTAATGCAGAGAAGTGACCACTCACAAATAGGAAAAAAAACATTAACGTGGTGTCGATATCCCAATGCTACTGTCCCAATGCTCCACCAAATGTTACCAGGCAAGATCATTAGTTGGTTTGATGTATTTGGTATGTGTCGGTTTATTCTGACAGCCTGACTTCTGAAGTAAAGTATTAGCCCAAAATCCAGTGTAGTGAGCTACATGCTCATATATTATAGTGGTGTAAACTAAATCCTATGAGAATGGGCCTTTAGCAATCTTGCTTTATGGTATGATCCCATCCACTCTCATTAGCTAAGCAAGCCGAAGCCAGCTCTGTATGAGTAGATCCTCCGAGCTCCACTCCTGTTGTTCAGTGCAAGGTGTATGCACTAATTCAGAAGATGCCTAAGTACCTCTTTATCTTTTTGTGGTATCATTAGAAACAACAGGAAACCAAAGTCTTTTCCACAGCTTGGATTGAATACTTTTCTCTCCTTTTGTATCCTTCAGAAAATGAAATATCGATTCCATTTTTTCATGTATAAATTTTAAGTCATACCCAGGAAGGGTAAAGACCTTCCTGACATCATTTCTGTGTGGCTAGAGAGGCCTACATAATCATTTATATTTAACTTCATTTAGTAATTTAGACAGACTTGAGAGTTTCTCTAATGGGACTAACCACCTGGTGAGGCTGATAGAGGCAGCTGAGTGTGATTGTTGTGCTCCTACAGGAGTAATACACTGGGTGCAACTTCATTTTTTCTGTGTAAAGTACACAATCCTGGGAGATTTTAAATCTGTGTATGTTTTTTCAGCACTACTATTATGGATTTATCATGAATGCAGAGACATTAATTTAAGCTTCTGTTCTGAGTTCTCACCAACGTAAGTCAATCTTGTCAGTCTTCTGTAGACAGATGTGGGGATTAACTACTTTATCTAATTAGAGCACGTAGCTAGCTTCTTAAATTAGGCTTTGCAGTTGTACCTGTCTTTTCATGCTAAAGTCTGTGTTGTTGCAACTTTGGTGATGGTATTCAAGTTAGCCAGATTAAATCTAGTCTGGGTGTCTGCCCACACTGCAAACAGATCTGTTTGTAAGGTGGTTGCCCTGGGTCCTGGCAGTCTCTCAGAGCTTCTTGTGGGCTATTCTGCTGCTGCACACAATGTTAATTTTTCAAGGCTCTCACTCATCCAGTTTCTTCTCTCTCTCTGGTTGCTGTGAGAGCAATTCAAGGCTGGAGGCTGACTTCAGATGTTCTAAATCATCCTTGGGGGAGCCTGAGAGAGTTAGATCTCCCTGGGATAAAGTTGATCTCTGTGAACCTACTCTCTTTGCAGTTGGTTAAACAGATTCAGTATCAATTTAAACTGCACTTACTTCCACAAGAGTAGCTAACCTATTTAACATTCATATATGAGGCTGTACTTGTTAGGAGTTTATTTCAGTTTAAGGCACTCAGCCTTTCCAAGAGTTCAGTTATCCTTCATTTCAAGTAAATAGCTTCATTCTATATAGTAATTTTTAACAACTGAATCAACCTTAACTAGAATCAGCCCACATTGGTCTTGTACACTTGACAGCAAAATCTATCTATTGTTTTCATTTTTTCACTAGGAGCTTTTCAAATAAGGGCAGTTGACCTTTATTCTTGGGCAGGAAAAGGAATTCATTAGCAAAGGGAATTTATTAAGATGAACAATTGTCATGTATTGTTTATATTTTGGGGTGAAGTTACTTTGGACATATAGAGTACCTATGACACTTCACAGGCTGTTCACTTCTACCTCCGTGTAATCAATTTGTTGCCTGAAGGAGTAAAGTCACTTTGGGACTCAATTACATGAATCACAGAATCACATGGGATGGTTCACTGCTGAGCCTTTCGCTCAGATTTGCTGTGTTAAATGCCTTTATAGCCTTTCGCGAATGTGGTACTCATAAAATGATTCAGGTTACTTAAATGGTTGTAATTCCACCCCCCAACCTAAATCACTTTTTGAACCATAATGGAGAGCAATTGTAGGTACATGCTGGTAGAGCTTGTGGGGAGTAACCTCTACTGACGGCAGCACTATATCACGATGAGGGTAGAAACCTCCCTGCCCTTGTAGTGTTGTGGGTAGTATAGCCCACAGCTTTAATTGATAAGCACTTATATTTGAATGGCTGTATAATAGATATTTATAAACATATTTATTGTACTTACATATTTTGGAGCAATTATATTATTGTTATTATAAAACTATTACTTTGATGTCTTTTTCTGCCCATAACATATGAGGAGATAAAATAAAATAAAAAAAATTATTGTTCACCTAAAATGGGAGCTTCTAATTTCAAGTAGTTAGTTCTTGCTTAGCTTGGAAATATAGAAGCAGTGCTTAATAACCTGAAATTTTACAAAGACAAGAGATTCTGGTCTATGAATCCAGCAGATAATCCAAGGGAATCTCTGAATCCTGGAAAATTAGGAGCTATCGGAACTGTAGAAATTTCCAAAATTAATTTTGATTTTCTTATTTGGAAGATACTCTTGGACCGCCTTTTGAATCCAGGTAATGCATCTTTTACTTCTGGATGTTTTTGTCTATGCATCATCCTTGATGTTGGTGAAATCATGTAATTTGCAGGTACAAACTAAACAAAATTATCCCTTATTTCTAAAGTTACTTTGAGTTTGTAATGGACAAGTGTTCTTCGTGGAACTTAAATTGTAGAAGAAAAAAGTACATGATTTATTCAGCCATCAGAGTTGTCTGTCTGTAAATTAAAACCAGCAGTTGGGTAACATAGACAGATAGTACACTTGCTGTGCTTTCATGCATGTTCTCCCCAAAATAAAACAAAAGTCCTTTGTTTAAACATAAAGACTTGACTACCTGTTTAAGTGAAAGCTTGTCATTAGAGGTAATGTTATAAATGTTATAAAGTAAATGTAATGTCTGAGGGTCTTGCAGCATATGACAGCTAATAAACTCAAAGGAATTCCTGAAAATTATGGAACTAAGCTTTGCAGAACTCTGCTGAAATAGTGCAAGTATCTGCATACAGGGCTGTGTAGTCTATTTGAGGTCTCTTCTTATCCTTATCCCTGGGGCTTTTTATTTTCACAACAAAATTTAGTGTAGCTTTATTCAAACTCAGATAGAGGAACTTTCCCAGAGAAAAATCCCTTAATATGTAGGGATTGATCAATAAAACTCCCAGGTAATGTGTTGTATATTACAGTACATCTTAACAACACAAAATACTTAATGGAATAAAATCAGACTTAGAATTGCTATTGAAAAGGAGTGGAGGCTCGCTGAAGAAATGTCGGTAAATATTTGGATTCTCTCACCTGTCCTACTTTAAATTTATGACTAGTCTTCTATTCTCCAGTTCTTTTTTATTTACTCTTATATTGATTTATTTAGTCTCCCATCTCTATCCACTGCTAGAAAGGGTTTTTTTAACTGTTTGTATTTGGTGCAGTGGGACTCGAAGATGATGAATGAAACAAGTAAGAAATAAGTATTGATTTAACATTGTGTTTGCTGGCTGTTTGGCATTCTCTGAAAACATATTGCATTATTCTGAGTTAATAATCAATTAGTAATAAGATTTTCATAATCCAGTAATAGCTGCAATAAAGGACAATTTACTGTGCTGAATATTATTGGCTATATGTAGCATTGCTTTTGGCCACCATTGAGCATTCCCTGGAATTCATCTTGTTGGTAGAGTAATGAAAATGGTATTGACTATATTTAGTAAATCTTACTGCATAAAAATCAGCAACTGTCCTGCCTAAAAATAAACCAGAAAAAAATTGAACCCAATTAGTTTTCTTCTTTCCTCTTGATATCAGGAGCTTCAGTAAAATATGATGGTAGGTAGGATGGAAGATAGACCTTGGAAAGCTTTTGTGAAACCGGGACAACTTATGTTTGCATGATTAGGGTAGAAAATTCCAGCACTCTGATGAGATGGAGCTTTGTGGTGTCAAGACATAGAAGGCAAAGGAAAATAATTTTCAAGACTTTACTAGTAAATTCTTCTCTCAGTAAAGATGATTTAGACATCCAGCTCTCAGGCAAACACTCTAACCTACAAGCTTTGTTACTTCCTCCCCATTCCTTTAGAAATGTTTAACATACAGAAGAGAATTCAAAATGTATTGGATATGAAAGTAGAACTGTTCATTTTAGGCAGTTTCCACATTTCACAAAATCTAGCAGTTGCAATCTGGGTGCAACTAGATTGTAATTATTTGCTTTCTTCTGTAAGACTGTTTCTTATTTAGTAATAACTGATGTCTGTCATTCTACAAGTTAAATATCATTTTATCACTTACTAAGACTCTATAGACTGTGATTTAATTATTAGAAATAGCAGACACTGAACAATCTCAGATTTGTAGTTAAGTTGTTCTGATTTGTTATTGAGGTGCAGCTTTTCATTAACCTAAAATTATTATCATTTTTATGCATCTTAACTTTTTACACGCTTATTAGAAGAACTCCAAACTTTGTGATTCTGACACAAATGGTAAGCACCCATAAAACTGTATGTTGCCAATTTGAATTTTAATAAGAGATCCTTACACTTCTCTATACTGTTCTTTTAAATTGTAACATCAACGTCAAATGTAACTTTTTTCCCCTGTTCTTTTTCTGTTTAAGAGAATTACTAGGTCTGTATCTTGAACATTTGCTGTTCAGCCCCAGTGAGTTCTGTCATTATTCCAGCACTGAATGAGGTCTTGGAACAAACATTCTGACAATTTGTCCTGCTTTCTTGCATAGCTATTTCATGTCTTCACAGAGCATGTTTCAAACTAATGCACTGCAGTATGCTTATTGTTTCCCCACCAAAACCCACTTATGTTTTAATGTGGAGGTGACTAGTATATGGTTGATTAAATGTGTGAAAGTTGTTCATAACTTCGCAGGGATTTATTAGGAGATGGATCCAGTAAGACATGCTTGATTTTCCTTCTACAGTGTAGGATCTTGGTCAAGCACATTTTACAAGTATTTGATGCTTCACCTTGGCTGGAAACAAACTGGAAACATATTCTGTGTAGTTAAGGACCATGTTTTATTCCACCTGTTAGTTATTGCTGGGGCATCGATTCATAGCTAAGTAGAATTCTTCTGCTCAAGGTGATGGTTGCTGAGGTTATCAACAGAAATTTCTTTCCTTCCTCTAATAGTAAATAGATTACGAAATTACCATCCCTCTGGTGTTCTTTCCTGAGCTGAGGTCCTGCAATAGCACTGTGCTTGACCTTAGCCAAAATGCCAAGAAGTGATTTGACCCAGTTAGTGCTCCTCCAGTGCTCCATCCTGGTAGTGCAAAGTAAAACGTGCTTGCTTAGAAGCACCTGCAGCGGCCGCTCAGTCTGCTGTAGGTGCGGCTTGTGTTTTTCTAGATGGCTTAGAAAAAGATCCATGTTATTTCTTTATTAAAAAAAAAAAAAAGTGTCAGACTTAATTTCCTGCGTTTTGTTGACCTTCCTTATAAACAACGTTTAGGATTTGGGAATTTGCCATTACAGCTGATACACCACTTGCAAAAAATTGCTTTGGGCTGTAGAAATCAGATTTCTGTTGAGTAACTGATGGGGGCTTCCTTCTTCTCTTGCCACTCTTTTCTCTTGCTGCCCTTTTCCACTTTTCTGATTTGACAAAAGGGTGGCTTGGGGCCCTTAGTTACGTTGACCTGTTTCAGAAAATTAATTTACCTTAACATCTTTGAATCTCCTTGAGATAAAGAACTAATTAATCTGAGCATGGCGGGCAAATATAATGCTAAGGAAAGTGGTAAATTTGTGTTTAGGGGTATTTGCTTTTTTGTCTCTTATTGCAACACATTTCTAATTCCCATTTTAAAAAAATTAATGCTTTGGATTGATAGCCTATTTGTATTAAAATCTATTTCAATTGTTTCATAATGATTAATGCTTGGAATTTTTATGGTACTTACTGTAGGTAAAATTCAATAGAACAAATTAATATTTTTTCTTAATAAAATTAACTGCCCTATTTTCAAGAGTGTTAAATACTATGACTGCTGCCCTTTTGAAACCAATCTATGGAGTTACTCTGATGGTAAATAAAAGCAGCATAATGTATTTAAAAATACAAAGGATATGGTTTCTCGGGACAGCTGACTACATAAAATGGTATGTGTTTTGTCTATCCAGGCACCTTCCTTCTAGGTTTCTGAAGAAAAGTAAAAAATAATGAAAAGTCTATTATCAGTTTATGGAACTGAAATTTCAGAAATAAATTTTTATAGCAGTCTATAGTCCAGCTATGTTTTCTTAAATAAAATCTATTGGATAAGGCACTGGAAGTTTTCAAAGTGATTCCTATTCAGCAAACCATTGTAGCCCAGACTCAGCAAAACATATCAATCTGTGAAAAAAATAAGCCTATGTATAAGTCTTTTATTATATGAGAAAATATTTCATCATATGCACAAATTCTTTACTAATATTACAGCTTTTATCAGTAGTTTAAAGTGCTGGCAAACTGAAACATATTACAAAGCTTGAAAGAGCCCCAGTGCAAACTATCTGTCTACGCAATGGCAGAGCTGTGAGGATTTAAGAATCTGTACCCTTCTGAATTTCTTATCTGATTTTTAGCTGCGTAAGTGGAACATGCAAACATTTTCCACCCACTGGGATATTTTTAATCCCATTTCTAATAATCAGGAAAAAAATGTAAGCTGCCTGTTTTGAGTGCCCTGTTGATAAGCATTTCAATACCTTGATTCAACACATACACTGCCCTGGATTATCTGCACCAGATTTCCCCGTCAAAAAAAACGTTTTGCTTATGAGAAGTCTTTCTGTGCTGCTATGCCATTGAAATTGTTTTAAAATGGTTTTGTCTCTGACAATGTACTGCTGCAAATGCCATAACATCTATCATGTAAGAAATTTTTACATTTTTTCATTTTCTCTTCTTAGCTTACAATGTGTTCAAGGCTCTATACAGTTACAATACAATAGGAGAAGAATTACTTTTAGTACAAATGGTCTTTTCTGTACTATTACTGCTGTCAACAGTGCATCGTTTCCCTACTTTCTTTAGTTTATTGAATGGCTGATAGAAATGATGTGCTCTGTCTTTGAGAGGAGTGGGGAAAAAAAAAGAGGACATACTTGATCTTTGCCAATACTTCTCCCTTTTACAAAAACTCTTCAGAGACTCAAGATGTATGATTACCTAAAATTGCCTCTTCTTTATGGCTCATTCAATAACATATTTCCATATATATGCAAAACACCTGAAATTCAGAATTGTGGTGGATGCGGCCTTATAACTGAGTCCAATAATCAGAATTTAGAACTATATCTTGTCTGTTGGTAAAACTGTTTCATCAAGTTTTGATATAAAATTCAAAACATTCAAAATCACTTCTCTGAGGGGAAACAAAACCACCTCTGTATTCTTTTTGTCAGTTCAGTTTGTCAGGGAGAAAATTATTAAAACTGCTCCTCTCTTGAAATGGTAAGGCCTGATTTGAAAGGAATTTTTCTAAATAACTGCAAATGCAAACCTGGCCCATAGTACCTCAGTCTTATCAGGAAGAAAATAAAAGGATGAAGTGTCTTCCTAAATTGGCACGCTGAAATTTTGGATTTAATTCTTTGCTTTCTGGAAAGAGCAGGACACTTGGCTGCGATAGAGGTGGCTGAGCAGGTGCCTGCTGATCCGGAATTACTGTTTCAGCTGAGGAGCTCTGCCGTCCACTGGGTTGGAAGGCCATGGTGAAGGAGCTGGCAGTTGGAATAAAGGCAGAGGTGGATAAACTTTTCAGAGTCTTATCAAGGAGACTTTGATGTAGGAGGTGGGGGGAAAGTACAGAATAGATTTGAAGGGAGATGGCAATAGAAGAATGTCATTAATCTAAGATGACAGAGAAGGAGAGGAGAGCTGTATGGGGCAAGCTGAAAAATAACCTGGATGGATGATGATTTTTCTGATTGTTTGAGGAGAGGCCGATTTTTGAAGAAAATTTGAAGAATTTCTGGAAAGGACCTAGGAGCTATGGACTTGCCTGTCCGGATTTCCCAATTAATACAAAACAAATCTCATCTAGTTGTCTATCTCTTTTACTTCTGTTCCCATGCTACCAAAGTAAGGATTCTTTATCAACAGCTTGGAAATCTCCTTGTGTTAAAAGGTAGAAACCTCATCTGAATCCTGTGATATCTCAGCATTTTGATTATAAAAAGGCTTGTCTTTAAGAAGCATTGTTTTTTAAAAGTATTTTATATGAATGATAATATAGTAATGCTATTTACTACTCAAATCATGTGATTTGATAAATGTCCTGGCACATTTCTCTATGAAGTGGTTTTAAATATATTTGAATACTCCTATTTACTATAAAACTTAATACAAATGGAAAGTAAATAAAACAAAATCATTGCTTTGAAAACTCAATTCAAATCCTTATTTTAGAGAAATAACAGCAACAGCATGGGTTTCTTAAGCCTAAAGTGCCAATAGATGCATTTCTATTCAATTTTAAGCCTACTTTAAAAATATTTTTTGAGTAATTTGTGACTTTACAACTGAAGCAGTCATCCTTAACTGGCTTACATAAAGCAGAACACTTAAGCAGCAAATCTGAAGACATCAGTCATTATTACCAATTACTGCCCTAGTTATAGTACAATAATAAATAGTTCTATGCATTATAAAAAGAATTTACAGGAAAGAAATACTACATTTCTTTTAGCAGTCATTTTTTTTTCAGCTTCATTGAATAAAAGTAACAAAGTTTCTAAGGAAAATATAGCAAATTGGCTGAATTTGCAGCATCCAGTAAAACAACAGTAAAAAGTATACTAAGGCCAATATCTATGATGAAATAAGTCTAATTTCTTTTGTGTTTTTCAGGTTTCCTACAGTCATAGTTTATCTTCATTTTGGCTATCTTTTTTTTCTCGTGGCAATCCTACAAAGATGAAATGAAGACAAGTAAAATTCCTTCTCTTATTCTCCTCATTTTGAGGACAAAGATTTTCTCCAAACACTACACAATACCATTTTGGGTAGAATAAAAAGAGCGCTGTACTCTGTAGAAGTAAGAATCCACAGGAGGCTGCAATCAAAAGGTGGTATGAACTTGATCAGAGGCAAAGAAAAAGAGACTGTGATTCAGTGGTGGGTTTGGGTTTTTTTTTTCTTTTTTGCTTGGAAGAGTTAAGGAGCAAGTCACACTGTTAGCATCAAGAGCAGCAGTGGGCCTGAACAAGAGTCTTGGATAAAAAAAAGTGTTCAGTACTCCATGTCAAACAAAAAATAGATATGGATAGCAAAAGATACAGAGAACACTACCTTACCTGATATTTAACAGTGCTGATAAACGCAGCTCACAAAGTTCAGTGCTTCTGTTTCTCTTGATGCCCAAAAAACTGTGAAATTGATTCAATTGCTGCCATTGACAGTATGTTTGGTTTTGGTACCATTGAGAAGTACCACTTAGGGCATCAAAGTCTGAACAACATAGGGCAGCCAACACGAAGGCCAGCGGCCTGCAGTATGATGCAACCTTTGTCATTTATGTAGACTAAGAGACTGATATTAATCTGATCCAAATTACAGCTTGCTTATGCCTTCTGCTTATTTTTGCTGTCATGCTTGTTTAAAATTATTAAATTCAAAAGTTGGAAAAATGGGGCTAAATAGCAGGCTTTTCACAGCAGTGAAATGTATAGCAGGAGCACAAGATAGCAGCAGACTAGGGAGATAACAGAACAAAGGAAAATTCTTAGCTTTCTAGCTGGCAAGTTCAAACTGCTTCATCCTGAGTTGGATGGACCAGGCATGAAAATACCTTTTCCAGGGATGTGACCTGATTGTGCATCTTACTAATAAACTCCTGAAAGTAGACTTCAGATTGATTTCATGATTTTTCTTTAGCATGTTTTTAAAGGTGTTAGTTGGTTTCTAACTTAAGTTTGCTTTGTCTTGAACAAGACACTTGTAGAAATGATGCAGTCACTCTTTTCTTATACCTGCCTCAAATGATGCTGGAAGAGATCTCTATCCTAAACCAAACCTTTGAGACAGGTATAAAACTTAAAAATGCTATTTCAAATGAAGGACAGCTTGATCTGATGAAGAAGTGTGATCCTGTGGCTCAAGAGTTTAGACACTGGGCTTCTATGGAATAAACTTGGTTTTTATTTGCTGAGTTACTCTGTATGCGCCATGTCCTCACACTTGAGAATCACGTTACCTTTTGTTTTTTCTTTCTGACTTGCTGACTTGCTGGCTTCAGAAATGGTACAGCGTATCCTTCCACTACAGGAACATACCTTACTGCTAAAGGCATATTGGGAGCGGAAGTGGTTATGCATCATAACAGAGTTCTATATCAGTCTGCTATTGTGTGTATTGCAGAAATAATGATGAATTTCATGACATATCAAATATGTTGTCTCTATCAAAGTTAAGGTCTACTTGCTTAACTATTCTGAAAAGTAATGCAACTTTTTGTAAGTTATGAAAACTTTTTATTTGATGTCAATATACATCTACATCTTAAATCTTTGCCATGCTCACCGTTCTCTCTGCTTGTCTGAGTTGATGTTTTTAGGACTGAAGGAAACTGAATTATATAATAAAACAAATTTTATAACACTCTATGTATTGCTCTGTGCTGGCTGTACTTCAGGCTATGACAGATGACAGTTCTGAAATCTGTAGATGCTTGTCTAATCTCTTTCAGAAAGTAACAGATAACCTTACTTTTGCCAAAACCAAGATCAGAGCTGGTTAATCTTTGCTTCTTTTTCTAACTTTGGATATTCTCAATTTACATATAGGTGCTGTCGATTTATCTATCTGACTGTTCTTGAATTTAAATAAAAACGCCTTTGTTAATGTTACTGCAACTGGCAATATCTGTGGAAACCAGCTTTTCAGAATGTTAAGGTCTTTTATCGAAAACATTTCAAGTGTGTGTATGTGTATATATATATATTTAATAGAAACATCAGATTTCTATGTGACAATTTCTTAAGTTTAAGTTCTGTCGATGTTATGGCATAATACAAGGAATCTGATTTTACATACACAAAATTGTAGGAAGAAAATGACAAAACACTTCTTATTTTTTTGCCAGAGGGAAAGCAATACCAACAATAAGCGACTTAGTGTATGCAGGGGAGCAAAAATAACATCAAGATTATTGCTGAGTATTATTCGCATTCATGAATCATGTTGTGCAAAAGGTTTTGTGTAAAGAATTTTACACAACCTACATTTTAAAAAAGTTATGAAGCACAGAAACATGTCTAGTCTAGAAATATTCTTCTTAGAGGAAGATTCCTCATTTTTTCCACTTTCTGACATAACAGCTCGCCAGAGTGGAACATCAAGTAATTAAAATGCATTAAATTTGACTCTCCAAGCACCAACTTTTGCTAAATAGTGAAATTAATGTAGAGCAGAATATTGGAGAAATCTATGAACCTTGCACGGTATTACAGTGTTTTGGGTAGTCAGGTCTGTGTATCTCAGGTGTGATAGTGTCATCTGACAAAGGTGATGTAACATCAACTTGACTATTGCAAGAACTTTAAAATAAAGAAAAGTTGTGTGTGATAACAGGTGAGTGAAATATTATTTATTATAATCATCCTTTTAGAAAATTGTGGGTGTGTAATGCGAGTGCTGACTAACAAAAAGCTACAGTTTGCAACTTGTAATTATCTTGTACCTCCAGATGGCTGTCCCTACCTTGGAAGGGGAGGAAAGGGAGTGAGAATCACTTTCAACTGAAATTTCTCTGTTTTCTTTCTCCCTCTCTCTATTTTTTTTTTTTTTTTTTTTTTTTAAGGACTAACAGGCCATGCAAAAATGAGATTTCAAAATGGTCTCTTTTTTTCTTGTGATGAATAGGTCTCCTTCTTTCATCTTACTTTTGTATGAAGGGAAGATCTGTCTGTATTGTTAATGTATTGGACTTCAGATGTGAGAGGCCCTGGTCCAAGATTATTCATTAGTGGTTTTAGGAGACTAAAGCTGAAATGCAGTTTGCTTCCTTCCTCTAAGTTGTTCTCACACATGTGTAAGAATAGGGATAGTTTGGTATTGATTTGGGGACAGCTGTTCTGAGGAGCAGTATTAGATAAGTGGATGCAGCTTTTACAGACAAAGTCTGAATTATTTTTTTTTTGTCTGCACATATGAACTGGATTCCACTATTTCCTTAGAAAACATATTTCAGAATTTGGGGCCTCGGGGTTTATTAATTTTTTTTTTTTAAATTTACTTTGTAATATCTATACAGAAAAATTTGAAAGAATAATTTCACAAGCAAATTAAAAGCTCCAAGATATAGTATGATAGGAATGCCAATTCCCTAATGGAATTGTGCCTATAAATAGGTCATTATGTAACCTGATGTTAGATCCAGCTGCTTTTGTTCTTGCCACCTATTCTTGTAATATCTTTCACCTGTCTTAACAGTGGTATTTGAAAGTATTTAGCAAGCTGGGCCTCCTTTCTGCTCAGTGTTAAGTTTCTGTGTGTATGCTCTAATGAATACTGCTCCATAGCATGTCAAAGGAAACTTTTTAAAAGTGTGATCATAAAATTCACTTGAATTCTCCTGTCCTGTTTGACAAGAACATGAGCACAGTACATGTGATTAAGCCTTAATATCTTTCTGAATGCATAACTATCTTAGTCAAGTACACAACTTGCTTTTCAATGGGGAATTCTTTGTTATTGCACTTTCTTTCCTATCTTCTGTGGAGTTTACTTCCTTTTTAATGTGTTTGCATATCAGTAAGAATCTGTTTTCTCTGTTAAGACTAGCTTGCCTGCAATAGTTTTGACACTTTCAGCAATAAAATATGAATCAACTTCTTTTATAGGTGGAAAGCAGAAGCTATATCTGCATAAGTAAAAACTATCAGGCTTTTTCACAAAAAATATCTAAATCTATAGGTGCCCTTGCCATTACACATGTTTTGAGCTTCTTGCTATATGCTGCAATTTCTGTGTGTGACCTGTAAGGTATTTAAATGTTTTTCTGTATTTGCATGTTAACTTTCCTTAATTTTACTGGTGGTTTCACAGACCGAGTCCTAAAGTAGCAAATGTCACGTAGCCTTATCCTACTGCAATGTCGCTCAGTGCTCACATGGTCTTTAATGTTGTTTGGATCAATATAAGCTCTCCAGAAAGAAACATATATGAGGTACTTACAGTGGTCAAGCACAGTGGAAAAGTGGTAGTTGCTTATAAATAAGGATAGGAAAAGTAGCAGTTAGGTGAAAGAGGAGGGAAGACTTAGGAAGTCATGAGAAAAATAATTTTACATAGTCATTTTCTCCTTGCCAACTGTTCTAAACCCAGTGTTAAACCCCTTCTAGCTGTACTGAGTTCCTGATTATTGCCTTTAATAAAAAATGAAGAGTTGATTTGCATGCTGTCATGGCTAAGCTGTACCATTTTCATTGGAATCCTTTTCTTTGTGGGTAGCTACAGAAACAAAAGAATCAGCCCCTAACCAGTTATCCAAATTGGTTATCCAGTTATCCAAAGCACTAAAAGTTCAGAGTACAAGGGTTCTGTTCAGACCACAGAGATGGGAATCACTTGTTGCAGAGAAGGTTGGGATGTGCTTCAGCCACCTGATGGGCTTCATGTTTCCCTGGAGACTTGAACTCTGCTTCATGCTCAGCAGATGGCTTGATCCTTCCAAGGGGACTGTTGCTTGGTGAATAGTTTTGCATTAAATTCTCCCACTTTTCAGAGCTGAAATAAAAAATTAAAAGCAAACTTTTGAGTGTCAGCCTCACTCTGCAGTGGTGTTGGTTTTAGCTATATGCGGCCAAACGATAGGGCTGACACACCAGATATGTCACATCCTGACTTTATCATCTGTATCAGTGTTGTGTAAAATTTATTAAGCCCTGCAGGAAATAAAAATGCAGGTTTTTTGTTTATGTGCTTACTGGGTCTTTTGTAGTTGGAATGAGTGGAGGCAGGCAGCTGAGTAGTGTATTAGCTCCTACAGGCTTACATGTATGGCAGGGCAAAAAGCCACTGTGTCACAATTAATTCTGTAGATGCTTTCTGCAAATGTAAAAGTTTCATTTTGATGGGCATCCTAAGTCAAAGTAATGAAAGCTAATTTCATGTTTATTACAGATTTTTATGCTAAAATGCACCTTTGACACTTGCAGCAAAATTGTGACAGGTGGTTAAAATGGTTGAGTAATTATGTACAAATATCTCTGACTATTGCCATTTAATTTCACCGCAAAAAAGTGTGCAGATATGACAAAAAGTATAGTCCTTCAAAAGAAGTTTATTGCAGTCACAAGAAAGGACAGTGTTCTAATTGAGGTGCTGCCTGGGATCGTAAAAGGTCTGTTTTGTCTTTTTTTCGTGGCTCTACATCTCCTTTGAGAGTGACATTTTTGAAATGTTCTATAGTCCTTGTACCACAGTTCTTCACTTAAGGCTGAATGTAGTATCAAGTGAAGAGCTGTGTAATTTTTATAGCATCCAAAATGCAGCTTATGTGGTCGTGTCACTATCTTACCATGCTCAATTTTCAGGGCCATGTTGACACTCAGTCTTCAATAGTGTTGAACCTAAATGAAGAGTCAAGAAATTCATGTCAAGTCTTCATGATACTGTTTGCGGTTCTGTAGATCAGGCTGTCTGTAGCAGAGTTAAGTAACCAGTGTAACTGCTGCTGCTTGCTTTGAAACTCATTTCTCATCCTTAGCAACTTCTTTGCAATATGTGGTTGGGAAGCTAATTACATGAAGCTAATTACTGTTTTAAAACAGGAATAGTTAGATGTTTGTGCATTGCTAAGGTAAGCAACAATTTGCATATATGAAGATTATCTAATTATTTAGTGATTTTGGGACTGTAAGTGTTAAAGGCTGATACAGAAACAGTATCAATTGGTTGTGTGTAGTAGAATAATTTACAGTAGCTCTTTTACTTGGTGTGCTAACTTAAGATGCTTTGTAATACTCCTGTGATATTTTGGATTGTGCTACTGATGCGGAGTATCAGTATATAGTATGAGTATATAATCCCATACTCTGTTTCTGCCCTCACCTGAGCTCACCTGCATTTCTTTTAAGATCTGAGAAATGGTGTGTTACTTCCCAAAGGGATGTGAGACCTATCTTCCTTCAAGCACTATTTTTTTACAGCAGTGCACGTAGTAAAAACTTGGACTGGAAAAATTTGTCTTTTCAACAGTAATTAAAATCCAGAGGCTCTTGTTATTTAAAACACCTGTGGACACTGTCGAGACATAGACATCTGTCCATGTATTTAGCACTGTATTGAAGCACGTGTTAAGGTAAAACAGAGGAGGCTGTTGTATGTGTAGCTTCTGTGCTGATGGGAACAACTGCTGCAGGTGAGATGCTCCCTCACCGTGTCCTAGAACAAATCTGGGTGGAGTTGAGGGCAAGAACAAGAACTGCTGCCTGCTGGACCTGGGTATAGATACTATTTAGAGACATGTGTAACTGTATGTTTCCTGGCAGTAAGTATTATCCTTTCTATGAGTATCCTTCCTTGCAAACTTCATTTTGTTAGTTTTGCCTGATCCTCAAAACAGTAGGGAGGAAAGAAATGCTTTCATCTGCAAAAAAAACCCAAACCTTGTATTTTTCTAATAGAGCATTTTCAGCAAGCTCTGAAGAACTGGGAAAGATACGCTGAATATCAAATCTGTGAACTGTCTCTTTACTCAAAGTCCAAGTTAATGTTAATTTTTCTTTGAGGGCAGTAAATGGGCAGGAACAAAAGGGGTGGGGTTACAAATGTATTTAAGTCATACTTGACTAATTCTGTCATGGGGAAAAATGTTAATATTTTGGTATAGGATGCATATTTAGATTCTGTCTATGATTGAACAAGCTATTTTGTAATGCCACAGTCATAACCACAATTAAGTACATCATGTTTATTTTTCCAATGCTAATATACCTTTTTTTCAGGAACACAATTAGCTATATATTGATTGCAAAGTAGTAGTGAGGAAGACAATGTTGATATATTTTACTAGAATTTCTTCTTGTATTTATGTATTATATCTTCATTACTTTGGATTATGATATTTGTAAGGCACTGACATACTTTTACCTTCAAAAGACACCTGCTTTCGCCAGCATTAAGACAATTGGTACAAGTCTAGAAGTTTTTAACTCCAACCAAAAAAATAAATGTAGTATATAGTTTTTGCAGAATTTTTTCCAGTGTAATATCATTGTTGTTTAGCTCTTGGGAGGGAATATAGCTGAGCCTATTTCCTAGATGAGCCCTCTCTTTAGTGATGGGTAAATTTTCATTTTACCAGAGGGGTAGATTTGAAAAGTCTTGCTCTCTGTTCAGTGTAGAATGAAATCATGTTCCCAAAACTCAAATCCTATTGTAAAAAGAAGCTCTTTTCTTCTACAAGGCCTTACTGCATTAAAAAGTGGAGGAGAAGATTTAGCTTTCTGTTGTACTCTGCAGCACAACCTTAGCTGTGCTCTAGTACCAAAAGCCAGTGTAGTAGGCAGATTGCCATGTTATCTGGCAATGTCTCAATAATGGAATTTTCTGGTCTTCCAATACGAACCCTCAGGGCATAAACCTGGAAATGAACTTCATTCATGCTATATTATTTAGACACTTTAAGCACCTTTATACTGAGGCTAAAGGATTTTAGTTCATATTTGAAAGTAAAGATATATCACAAACAAACCAACAAATATTTAAGGGTTTAGAGCCACTAGCTGTAAAAAAAAGAAAAAAAAAATCAATACCATTGTTTTCTTGTATTGAATTTTTCCTTAGGAGCTTAACAGAAGGATTTAAGGCAAACTAAATGTCTAGTATTATTAAAGTCATTTAATATCTTAAGAACTAAAATGTCTTTCATTGAGCGTGACTTTCTCATAGCTTGGTCACTGACAAAGAAAATTAGCTATATTTTCTCTAATGTTGCTAAGATAAGTTGTCTTGCTTTCCTTTGTTCTTTTTTTTTTTTTTTTCTCCTTTCCCCAGGTGAGGCTTCTTGCATAGTTGCATGTCTTAAGTTTCGACTTCTGCTGTTTCTACTGCTGTGCTGGGAAACTTGCCAGTACACATAAATCAAGGTTATGTCTTTGATTGTTTCCTCATGCTGAACTCCCACAAAAGTTCTGCAATGCAAAAGCTGTAAAGTGTTCTAGTTTCATGCTTTGTTTTTAGTAAATTGGAAAACAGAAGCTTTAATCTGGATCTTCTTTTTATAATATTAGAGCTGTAGCTGCTGGTGTTGATGAAATTGTGGAGAAGCCAGTCAGTTGTATGTGAAGGGAAGAGAGAGAGAGGTATCTTTGTCTCGCTGTGAGTTGCATAAAATCATGAATCATATTGGCTCTAGTGCCATCCTTCTAAAGACGTATGGGGACAGAGGAATCCATGCCGTGGCAGATTGCCCTGACACTGCCTCTGCTTTCCTTTGGCTCATCTCTTTTGGGAGGGAATCCTTGCAGTATGCTAGTGGCAGCTTCAGAGGTGACTCTTCCATGTCTTCCCTCATTTGCCCCGTTCATCTTGCTGATAAAGGGCTGGAGCAGCCATTGGAAAGGAGAGAGGTGTTTATATTACTCCCTTGCTATCATGAGTCATTTATTCTAGTACACATTTGTCTCCTATTCTGCCCTGAGGGGGAGAGAAAGATAAATATTCTACTTGCCTGAGAAAACTAAAATGGAAGAGAAGATGAGCAGAAACATTTAGTTTTCTCACTGTTCTAATGGAAATAGACATGAAAAAGTCACTTGACTAATTATTTATGGCCAAAAGCAAAATCAGTGACCTTGTTAGGTGAGGTTTAAAGAGCCTGAGCTGTTATATGTACATGGCTTTGTGTATTTCTCTCTCTCTGGAGCTTGCTTTCGTAGGGCATTTTGAAATAATCTATAGCAATGCTCTATTAATTTCTACCTTTACATATGTCCATAGCCCAAGTTAAAATAAATAAATAAATAAATAAAAGAACAGACTTACATATGACCCATAGTTGTAAAAAGGTAACAATTACTGGAATTGGTTCTGGCTCATCGACATGCTCTTTCATCTCAAGGATTGAGGCATTCTTTCTATTCGAAAAGATTTTTTTCTTTAGAAAAAGAATTCTCTAAGCAACATTTGACTGTTGGCAAAAATATAGCTTTGTTATTACTACCTTTATGCACTGGGATTTGCTGCATCTGTTGTAGCTAAAATCACATTTATATAAGTGATTTATCAGTCTTGTGCCTCCCCTGCACTCTCAGAAATGTAAATATTACTTCACATAGTTCTGAAATAGTCTACATCAACTGCATTTTTTTATCAGATTATATAAAATCCAAGGATTACCTTACTCTCGGGATATACAATAAGTAGAGTAGGTCCAAAGATTTTCAGGTATTTCAGCAGTTTGCAATGTATGGGCCAAGGGCTGTTTTTTGCAACGCAATAGATGTATGGAAAAGCTGTGTTGGAATTTTAGGCATTCTCCTATAACTTCAATTTCGTCTTTTGGAGTGAGCTTTTCATTACAGTACGGTTAAAGCATGAAGTAGAAATAGTTTTCTCCGGTCACTTCCCTGAGACAGCAAAGGAGCTGGGAACAAGTTCTTTTTTCTCCTTCTCCCCAGAGATTCCCATCCTGAGCCTAAACAGGAAAGAGAAAGGGGAAAGTCACGGACGCTGTTGTTTTGGAACTGGCAGATTAGGCAGTGGTCCATGCAGGTTATGTGTACACCATATAGGCAATTTTAAGAAGTTGCAAGAAGTTTGATGGTGAGAACTTAGCTGGCAGTCAGACTGTGCATACAGTTTTTTTACCTGGAAAATAATTTCTGCTTTGAACTGTAGTTTGAATGATTGTATTGAAATTTGTCAAGCTGTGCTAAAGGAGCTAGATGTACCTTTGCAAATTCCAGTGCTGGACAACTTTGATCAAGCAAAAAAAAAAAACCCCAAACAACCTGCCTTTCTGGTACGTCTTATCATGGATAAGAGGAAAGCTGCAATGAAATTCAGCCTATGTGAGACACAGCACACCAGCATTATTGTAACTGAGTTAACACATAGTACCATGAAGTAGTTGATGGCAGTTTTGTCTCATCTCTGAGGGTATAAGAGGCAGCAACAAAGAACAACTTTTGTGGCTTGCCTATACAGGAAGGTAAAAGTCTTATAGTTTAATAACAGGAAATATTCCTTCTATAGAATAGATCTCCTTAGGTGAACTCTGTGTGAGGCAAGTCAGGCTTAGCCAACAAACCCAGAACCAATAAGGATCCCTGAAGTCCCTGTAATAAAGCCCTCTACAAGGGCTATGTTTATGGCTGTGCACATTCAATCTGGTTCCGAATGAGAAAGGTGGGAAGTCTGAAAGAAGGAAACTCCATTTTCTTACTTAAAAAAGATATGCTTCTAGAATAATCCCAGGACTAACACATTAGGGATGCTGTCAGTGAAGACAAAGTTGGTTCAGTGACAATTTGCAAAGATGGTACACTGAAAAAGACTAACGATTTTGGACAAGGATATTTAAGAAAATAAGTACCCACTCTGATTTTATTCAATTTCTAGATGTGTGCCTAACGTGCTTGGAATCTAGACAGCATGAAAGTAGCCTTGTAACCTTCTGATGCTTATCCTTTCAAATGGCTGAAAGGGAAAATTAATGGTCTGAATTCAGTTAAGCAGGACTCAATGTTGCCTGTGTCTGGATTATGCATGAAACCCTCTATTTTGTGGAATTTGCTGAGGCTATAAGCTGTATGTTATCCATATTTGCTCAGATATTTACATCTTGATAATAATTAGATTAACGTGTTGTGTACAATGTAACTCATACCTACCTACCTATGCTTCATCTATTTCATGAATGAAATGACCCTTACCTTACATTGTGAGCTGAATTTGAAATGCTCATGGGTACTTCACTGTAGCTAATCTTCAGACAAGTTCAGTGCTGCTGAATAATAGCTCAGAAGTGAGGTCTTTCATTTTATCAGTATCCCTAATAGACTTTGCTGCTGCAGAAAAAAAAAAAAAAAAGGCATTCTAATTTTACTGGAGCAATCTTTTACGAGTTAATTTTATGAAAATGATAATAACTGTGGGAGTGCTTGAAAGAATTTAGAGAAGTTCCTATTTTTCTTGTTAAACTCTGGAAACTACCTTTTTACTGCTGCATTAAAAGCAATTTGTGCTGGCTGGTATATGTAGTTGCTCTATTTTTGTACAACTTTCATAGTCCCAGAGCATTTTCACAATTTTAAGTGCTTTCAAAGCTACTAATGAAGAGCACTTTATTACATCTAGGCATTAATAAACCTAGACATGTAGACTAAACAAAAATTATAAATTTTATATTGTGAAAGAAGCCCCAAAGGATAAAGAAAATTATCCTTCTGTATAAATTCCATATTTTCAAAGGTTAAAATAGATGTCTTAAATTCTCTCTGAGAGAAACCTTGAAGTGACATGCATGTACTGTGTTAACAGATGTATTTACTGTGTTAAACAGTTAAATAGTTAAACTGTTGGATGCAGTACCTTGATATGCTGTCTTTAATCTGCACAATTCTCATCTCAAAGTATTTAGAAATATTTAATCTAGTGCTTATTATTGTTCCTCTACTTTGAGTACTCGGTTTCTTGGTCACTGTTATTTGAGTCTTTTGGAGGGTAAATAATATATGGTTGTCTGTTGTCTTCATCATCTTCGCTATTTTGATTACTTCTAGTGTCTTCTTTCTCACCCTTTCATCTTTAAATGAAATATCCTTCTTGTTGCATTAAAAAGGGCTGGGAAAATGATGCAACTTTATGCCAAATGTAAGAAATAAGATATATCTGTTTTCAGACTAGCTACAGTATTTTAAACAATTTATCCCATGGGTTTATTTTTCTCATAGCATCCTTGCAGGGGAAAAGGGGAAACAAGAAGCAGAATAAAAAAACTGTTAGGGTTACAACACTCATACCATTATCAGTTTTAGAAAGCCTAACTTAGTAGAAAGGAATTATTATTTTCCTCACAGAAACCTTTCTTGATTCTTAGTAACTAGAACATAATAAATTTGATATGCTCTATACAGGAAAATTTCAGATTATGTTCTCAATATTTTCACTTCCTTCTACCTCCCAGTGGCATACAGGAACTCTGATTTGTAAGTCTTTGAAGGATCTTCTCTACTCTCTTGGAATAGTAAATACAATACAGCTGTTCAAAAACCCATAGAAAATTTAATGAGAAGCAGAGTGCAAAATATTTTGATTATACTCCAGTTATCTGCCTGAGTGCCACAGTGCTGCAAGACCTGATTTAGCACTAGCAGAGATGAGTGCTGTGTGTAACATAAATAGGCAGATTTGACTGCAAAAGGTCTCATCTGTTTCCTGCAAATATTCTTTCCCCTCATTTTGCTTCCCCAGGCCTGATAAAGGATCTGAGATCAGGATTTGTGTTTTCATTACAGAAGAAATGGTTATGCTGCAGGGAAAACATTGCATTCCCTTCCTCTTCTCTCTCCCCTGTCACTCCACAAACACCCAAATATGAGCTATAGAGGAATTCCCTAGAGACATGACATCTCTAAGTTCTCCTAGCTGAGGCTTCTTGCTCTCACCTTGTATCATTACTCTCTAAAGGCAATTGGTGTCTGTGAGAAACTGAGGTAAACCTGCATGGAAAGCAAAGGTGAAATCCAGTGGGATGCTGCTGGAGTTTCCTGTGGCTGGAGCTATGGGAGATTTAAGGAAACAGGAGCAGTAATTTTGCTGAAGGAAAAGTGCCAGCCTTGAGTTGTTCTATAGATACTCTGAGTATCTCTGTATTCTGAATGTTTCAAAGGGACTGGAGCCCCCCAGTGCATGTAGTAGCAAGAGGCTCTCTCCCCTATGCTTTAAAAGTGGACATCTTTAGAGTCTTTTCTCCAAGTTGGAGAGATTGGACATCTTTTCCCCCTCAATTTGGTGTGGATCAATGCCCAGTTCTATCAGGAATATATTCAGGTCACTTGTTAAAGAACCTAATCCTTTCCTAAATTCTACATGATTAAAGTACAAGGTAATGGGAATGTTTTCCCGTTGTTCCCTCTATCTCTAATGGGATTTGCATTTTTTCATTTCCTTTTTATATGTGTGAAAGGTCTTTATAAACCACGGTGGGAATATGGACTTGTAGGATTTGACATTGTTGTTTTATTCAGTTTGACCAAAATAGACCATGTATCTCTTCCTGAAATAATGGAATTTTCTCCCTTGGTTGCTGTGGGCTACAAATCCAACATCTCTCTCTTGTATTTTGTTTTGGTAAGCATTAAAAAAAAATCTTTTTTTTTTTTTTTATTGATAAGGATTTGTATCATTGAAATTCCATGCTTGCTAAGGAAGGATTAAAGAAATTACTAAATATGATATTCTATATGAAGTGGAATAAATAAAACCCATAATCTTTTCATTTATCAATGCTAGAAATTGGAGTGTCACTTTAGTTCTAGGTGTTTTTTAAAAGTGAGATACAATGTTCAATGTTAAAATCAAATGAAGGCATATTTTAATGAGATTTTTGTAACAAAGATATTCTTTAAACAATGAGTGACCTTACTGACCCCCATGATAGCCAGGGATAGCTGAAACTGTCAAATGGCATGTCTTCCAAGTCCATATCAGAATGACAGCTGCCACCTTATATTTTAGTGTTTGTTTTATAGATTATACCATGGAACAAGTGCTATGTTGGGTTAAGCTATTTCCAGTTCTATAAATCAATTGTTTGTCAAATATTGAAGGTAAATCCTGAGGCCATAGTGAATGTCTTCTTCACAGTGACACTTGTCATATTAGTTCTTTTTCTAACAGTTGTCTTTAATAGATTAGTAAATTTATGGAGCACTTGTTTGTTGGTATGTAAGAATGGAACTTTGGCTTCCCAGAAGAGATGTTTCTGTGCTAGGATTCTAAATTTCTGCTGTGGATCCAAGTCAGCATCTGTTCAAATTGGGGAGTGTTTTTCCATTGGCTTTACTGGAATTTGAAGTGAATCTTAAAACTCTCTTATCATTGCCTAATTTAAAGTATAACTTGAAAGATATAAAACAAAAAGTGTCTGTTATAAAATATATAGATATGCCAACTACTTAACCTATTACATATCATATGACAAAGTAGGTCAATTTAAGTATTGGGTATAAAGGGAACAGCCTTAAGTTATAGAATGACGGAGATGAGTTTAGTTATTTGATCAGGAAAATTGAATTCTAAACACAATTAAAGCTTTGAAAAAGAAGAGTTTTCTCCTCCATTCTGTATTAGAGAGGCAGTGATCTGCTGATGTCACAAGATTGGACTTGCAAAAGACATCTGAACAACAGCAGGGGGCACTTACAGAAGTATGAGTTACTCCACAGTATGTATTTGTTTCATTATTAGTTATGCAAAAGTACTAAATTCAGAACAATTTAATGGAGTACCCAAATAGCTTGAATTTCTTTTGTGTTACTGAGCTTTGTATGAAGTTGAAAAAAAATAATTAGAAATAGTTGTGTATTTTGTTCAGTAGTAGTTTATTTCTATTTTATAATATTGCAAAGACCAGCATTTTTCAGGGACTAGATTTTATTGCTTTCTGTAAAGATAAACCCATCATTACAATTATCTTTCTATGTTGATTTAGAGGGTGGTTTTTCTGTGCACAGATACTTAAGAAGAGTGAATACCAAAGAGGAGAAATAATTGTTAATTTAAAAATTATGAACAAATAATTGAAGAAAATCTTTCTTTTTTTTCTTGAAATATGTAGTCAGATGCATGCACAGCTAGTTAATTCTTACCTATTAAGAGGGTAACAATACTCATTCTTCTATATTTTGAAGAATCAAAATAGGGGATGTTTGTGTATAAAATGCCGTCAATTCACAAAAACCTTATTTGGTACCTTTAGAACCCAGATTGAGGTATGTTTTATTTTCTTTAACCTATCTGTCCACCAAATGGTCAAAGACTATCCTGGTGTCTGCTGTGGTGTCTAGCACTTCAAATTGGTGGCATGGAATTCTAGGATTATTTGATTCAAAGCCTAAAATTAGCATAATAAGTTAGTCCTTGGCATAATGTTATATTGCACTCGCCAGGTCGCATGAGTTAAAATGTGGTGTGTGAGGAAGGAAATCTTTGCTTCCTGTAATGATGGCAGTGACTGACTTTTCTGAATTTATCTCATTAACTTCATTTCTTATTAGTCAAGGTCAGCATTGTTGGCTTATTTTTTTTTTCTTTTTACTATTAATAACCTAATTAGTCATGATGTCAACACAGTGTTTTGTTGTGTTTTTTAAATTTATTTAATGCCAAGATTGAATACAAATACCTTTGAAGTATAATGTAATACTATTCACACTGAAGGAATGGAAGGTCTGAATCAAAGGAGAATTTTTTTGATCAAAGGGCCAGGTTCTTTGTTACTTTTGTTAAGACTGAGATGCTGCATGTACGACCTCAATTTCCATGTAAAAACTTCCATTTTAAAGCTATTTTTGCAGATTTTCCAAATCTTGGTTTTTATTACTTTCTCTACTGTTTCAAGGTTCTTTCTCCATGCTTCTCAGAGTTGCACTAAAGATGTACCAAGTTTATCCATATTTTTGTCTTTTCTTGAAAAAGAAGCTGCTACGCACAGCAGAAAACAGGGATATTAATACAGTTGTTATTTGACACGTGAGTGGTAGGATGAATAAAAATCCACTTTATTGCATAACAGTTGTTTCAGTTGTGTTACCAAGTTTTTTCCAGGTTGATGTTATAGATTTATTTCTTTATCCATTTGGAAAGTTTACAGTCCTGAGTGTTTCCAGTCTTGCTGTGCTTAACACAGTGGTTCTGTTATGTTACTAAATGCACAGGTCACCTTCAATGTATCTGCTGACATTATTATATTAAGGGTCAGAGATCTGCAGAACTGATCCACAACATCCCCGTTAATACTGGAAATGTGCAAGAGAGTTCCTGCCGTACATAACTGTATGGCTAGAAATGGGAAAAGGGCTTTCCTTAGTCTCATGGTTGGGCAAAATATCACAAAAACATAAAACAGAAAAGAATCTGACCTACATGTTAACTTCACAGTTTATGAGATCTTGATGTACATGTTAATTTCACAGTTTATGATGCCTTGATGATATTGAGCTGGCATATAGTAACTCTGCCAGTAGTCACTCTGTAGGAATGCGATTTTTCTTGACTAGTCAGGTTTCAGACACTTTTAAAATAGCTCCTAGTGTAGCTTTGGTGTCTTAGTTTTATTGTTCATAATCAGTCAGCTGAATTAAAAACAACCAAGTATATCAAAGTAAATGAGGAGCAACAAAGATTATAATGGGCAGGGTTTTTTTTCCTGTGCTTCTTACTATGTTCCTTAACCTGTATTTCAGGATTATTGTGATCTATTCAAGGGCTAGAGAATCAGTATTTGTTCAAATTAGAACAGAAATTCTGTTAGTTTTAGCAGTAGAGAGAACTGACTATGAAAAACTATAATTTGTTTGCTTTTTTTTTTTATTGACCTTAGAGAAGTGGGGCTGGTGTTTTAAGCAGTTACAGTATGGCGTTTGGGCTTGGTAAAATACTAACAGACAGTGACTGAAATGATAATTCTCATATCTTTGTGATATCTCATATCACAGATCTTTGTGGTTTGTGCTGACATGTATTCCTCCTGCCCTGGGCTTCAAATTGGTGCCTGGTAGGGAAGAAGCAGCGAGTCTTTGGGAGAAGCCAGATCCTGTTGTTGCAGTCAATAGTAAATCACAGTTGCCTTTGATCAATTGGGATTTTGGCTGTTGTGTCTGGCAGTTGAATATCTGAGAGATGCTTCAGCACAGTGTTAGTCATCGGTTTAGCTGCTCAGCATACACAGATCTTTATGATCTCAGTCATTTGTGCTCTTCCTTCCACGATGGCTTTTGGTTGAATACAGAACCAAGTTTAAAATCTCTGACCATATGCTCAAAGTTACCTATGGGACTGGCATTAGCAAAGAGATTAAATTGCTGTGTGCCAGACATGTCCAGCGACAGCAGATTTACACTGTAAAAAAGAGACTGCTAAGTGACTTTGTATGCCCTACTTATGAAAAATCAAAGTTTTTATGGGAATTTTGTGTAAGTTAGTTAGTAAGTAATATATTGTAACACAATTATCCATGGGGCTGTCTGTATTTTTTTCTTTTTGAAACCCTTGAAAAATACACTTAAATTTAGCAATTTCCCAATTGTTTTTATATGTTGGTGGCAGATTTCTTTAGATTGTCTTTGTCTCAAATCATATGTCTCAAATCATATGAAGGATATGACCGATTAAGCCTTCCTTTAAGTCTGAATTAGATAATATGTAATGAATATGGATGGGGAAGATATGGACAACAAAAAGAGTCTTTATGTTCCTTCCTGGTCAACAGTCTGGGCTTGTTTTGTTCCTGTTACTATAGGCAAAATAGCAGTAAAATTTAATAGGAAAGGAATAGCAAAATGAGAAAGGGGCAGTTCTCCATAACCAGCTTTGTAAGCTCTGGGTAGCACTTGATTGACAGTGTCACAGTCCTTCTACAACAACTGTCCCTACAAAACAGTGACAGTCCAGAACAGGTTTCAATGAAAAATCACTTAAAATTGCAACTTAATGACACAGCTAAATGCCAAACTGTGACAGAATTTTACACAGGCATTATGAGCTCAGAAATCAATAAAATTGATCAGAATGATTTCTTCTCCTTTCAGAACTGTAGCAAACATGGAATTGGACTGTTTGGGGCACATCAGCATGAGATTGCACTTTAATAGCAATAATTCCTGTAAACTTGCTAGGGAAGCTTCTGTGCAAGGCATGTCCATTTTCCTTTCTCTTCCTTGCAGAGACAACACCAAAAATACTAAAATTTAATTTCTTGAATTCAAAAACAAATTTTCAAATATGAACTCATGTCAATAAATTAGGGCCTGTGGCAATGGTTCTTCATCATGCAGTAGGAACTGTGCCATGTTGATGAAGGGTTGCAAAGAAAACTTTAAACTGCTTTTGACCAGGACTCCTTCCATAGTGGTAGTTCACGAGAGTGAACTCATGAATTTGGGGTTACTCTCCAGGTAATTTTGATCCGTACCAAAGAATGTGAGCTGCTGCCTTCAAGCCTCAAAATTTGGGGTGGAAGCTTCATGGGTGAGGTTTTTGCCTTCAACTACATTAAAATTTACACGGTGATTATCCTTTTGTAATGAAATAATTCGTCTGCTTACTCAACCCTTTGAATGGAAAATTGTGTGGCCCTGTGCGGTCCACATCTGAATTCTGCTTTCCCAGTTGTTCTAAGCTCATCAGCAGTTCATCTCATGAACTGTCCAGGTTTATTTTCATGAGGAATCCTCTTCAGATTCCTGATTCCTCCACCTGAGTGTATAGTTTGTGCAGGGATGATTCACAATCAGCAAAGCTGTTGGATGCCTGCAGATTTTTGGATCATTTTAGTTGTGAAAGTCAGCTGGAGGCACCAAGAAATAGCTATGAAATAATCTTTCTGATTTTTGACAAGGCTACTGTGTTTTGGCTGAAGCAGTAGTAAGACTGAGATTAACTGATATAAGTGTGTGGTCTGCCCTTTTTTTTATTTTAGTGGTAAATATGGTTGTGATGTGACTGACACACCTATTGTACAAGAGAATGAAAGAATGCTATCTTAAGTAGTGTAAAATGATATTAAAGCCTTTTTTTTTTGGTAACACTATGCAACAGTGACTACATATACGCAAAGCAGGCTTCCACAAGATGTTTAATCTGAGCAAGTCCTTACATTAAAAAGGGGCAAAAAGCATCACTTCTTTGCTAAAATATTTATAGAAATCTACAGCAAGCTTCCAGAGGTTTTTGAAGATGAAGAATATGTCTTATCTGCCTCTTTAGACCAACAGATCAAAACTTAACTTTAATATTAGTCCCTAAGAACAGGAACATTTTTAATGTGGGAGTAAAGAAAAGAAATCATTTCATCTATATCAGCTGCCTGACGCACATCCACATCTGAAAGTCACCTGCATAAAGCCCATGTAATTGAACTTTTGAGGCTCAAGTGTAGGGGAAATCCGGCTTCAAGAGAAGGCCAGATCTTGTGACACTGGTGTAAGTCATACAGGAGCTGATAGGTCTGGTTGTCACCAAATGAATATAAATAGCCTGTGGAGTGCTGGTACGATAGATTCATTGCTCTAATAATTGGATATTTCTTCAGTGTATCTGATGTCATTACACAGACAGTGTATCTAATCTGCTGGGGACCTGGGAATCAGAGAAGTTAATTGGCAGTGAATGGCTAGTTTCCTTTGAGAATTTGGGTACAAATGAGTGATATACTCAAACTCCTTCAGGAAGCAGGAGTCTTGGTGACCTTCTACTGCAATGAACAGCCATCCCACCTTTACCTTTTTCACATGTCAAACAATTTCAGCCAAACTTCACAAGAGTTTTAAATCTGTCGTGCAAATTAGATAAATATTGGTGGGTTGGTAGAGGAGGAAGACTTAACCATGGGTTCACACTATGTTGTACTCTAGAATATCGAGAGAGCAAACAATTTAAGAAAGCAGCAGTTCAGTCTTGCTCTATATTAGACCCTGAAGAATCCAGCTGTGAGATATGAGCCTGTAAGAAACCAGTTTTCATCAATTCTGCTGCTTGTGAAGCTGCTTTCTTTAATTGTGTCACTTTAAGTACGCTCTGAAGTAATTTCCTAGTTGGACCTGGGTCTAGTAAGTATGGAATGATATCTTCCAAAATAGATTAACAGTTTAACACTGCTTTGTGAAGCCCTCACTTGATAGCTCTGAATGAGGATGCCAAGGAGTCACAGTGATATTCATCTGAAGAAAAGTTCAGGGATTTTTCCCCCTTGTAAAAACACTATCACTTAACGCTTTTGTGTAGTGTTTGAGCACTCAGTCATAAATTGCAGTGTGCTACTCCATAAACGAATTCTTTAAGGAATGATTCGTTTATCTAAATGAGAAAATAACCCTATTTAATTTCAGAAAAAAATATACTGCTAGCTTAGCTGCTATAGCTTTAGTAAACTATGTGAATTAAGTGCCCCATGTGAAACAAGAGCCTCAAGTTTAGACTGAACCAGAATTTCTCTTACTATAAATGCCCAATTCATTAAATTTGTTATAAATTTGATTCGCTATAAATGGTTGTATCTATATATGATGGAAAGCAAGCATATTCTTAAATTTGTTCTACCTTGTAACATAGTTTTTTGGTAACCTACTGATAAATTTGATAGCCACTATGTAGTAATAAGCCTCTGGATTAACTGCCTAGAAATAAATTGCCTTGCTAGCACTGGTCTGTTGAGCCATATGGGTGACATAATTTATTGCTGCGTGTCTGGTGACATGACTATCACCTCTTCCAAAGTCTGCATTAGCTTTTGCACTCCATCATTACATCGCTTTGTACATGAATGTTAAGTAGCTGTTTGCTTGCAAGTATACCATTTTTTAAACAAGACAAAACAAAGCAAACTTGTATCTTACTACTGACTCTTGGAGTAATACCTGGTTTTGTGTTAGTTAGCTATGTGATACAGTTTACGCAATGCTAGCTGCAAAACACTAAAAACTTTACTGTTCTTAAAATCAAAAGAAAGAGATGTGTTAAAACTTGCTCTGAAGTAATTGGCCGAATTGGGCATTAGTGAAAAACTAACCTGAGGAACTCAAAAGCTCCTTTTGAACAATCTTACTTATCAGGTAAAGTTCCTTGAAATACGGTAACTTAAAGTTAAAATAATTTTCCATTCTTGTCTGTAAGTAGTATATCAAAGATGGGAAGCCATATTGCTTTCATAAGTTACATCAACATCTCTTGGCATGACCTGCTTTTTTTTCTTTTTTTTTTTTTTTTTCTTTCTGTGGAATCTATAGGAGCTACTTTTAAGTAAAATCCCTCAAACTCTCTTTGTGCTTTTAAAGCACAATTTGCTAGTAGGAGTAAGGCATCTTCTCTATCTGTTTTGTAAGCTGTGGCTTGTAACAGCACCGAGTTTATTCATATCTTTGGGCTAATCTAGAGCTGTTAATTCTGTTATTCACTCTGATTCAAAGCCATTTGACTTGTGGGAGAAAAAGGAGATGACAACCCATATTTTCCCTCTAGGGTTTCAAAACCAGACAATATATATGAATATATGTAAGACAGCTATTTTTATTCCTGTGTGTTTATTGCAGTTATGTACATAGTAGAGACATCCACCGACTTCCTAGCTAAATATATAGCCAAAAGCCGATCTGTCACCTTGCTTGATTAGATCTGTGTGAAATGGCTAGGCTTTATTTTGCAATAAGAACGAAACGCACAGTTTGCTTCTTTTGGTGATGGTGGTTATTGTCAAAGAAACCTGATTTGTCTCAGAGTACTTTCTTTTTGTTTATGTTATCAGCAAGGCTTACATTTTGTCCTTGTCTTTTCTTGTGATCTCTCCCCACAGTGGTAAATGTTATACCTACCTTGATCTGAGCTTGTGACTCATTTGATTTACTTTCAAAAAAGACTTAGAAGAGAAGCAAAAATTAGGAACATATTCTTCAGCAAAAACAGCTTTCAGATCACCTGTCCCAAGCCATAAAATGTGGCTGGTAATGTATGGAGCTAGATGAAATGGGTTCTTCCCTACAATGCCAGGCTACATCTTAAATTTTTTACTTTCCCTGCCACCTGCTGCCTTATGGTGGGGTCACATCTTACAGCTTTCCAAGATTAAAACGGAATAGATATATATAAATATGCTAAACCTGTTCTTGTAGGGCAAAGAAAAGGGCCCCCACTTCTATTCTATGCTTTGGACATCTCTGGCCACCTGTAAATACTGAGTGGTGGTATAAATGTCAGTAAACCCTGTGGTGATAGAAGCTGGTATTACATGGTAACTTCTAATCACCCACGTTTGACATTTAGGTATAATCTGTCCACTACTGAGTGTTCTGGCTCATTTTGACTGAGGAAGCCAAATACCTGCTTTTAAATCAGTGAAGCAAAAGCTTCTGGCTTGAAAGTTGGTAATTACTGATGCTGGTAGGGAACCGGTTTAGCTGAAGTGGTTTAACATTGACACATTAATCTACAACAAAGGAGTCCAACAGCAGCATCAGGTACCACTTTCCAATATATAAGCACAGGAACTTTCCCGCTTCTCTTTAAATGCCTTTGATCGCAAAATACAGCACAGGGCTTTGTCATACTAGCAAAGTCATTTTCTCATTACAAAGTGATCTCCAGTGTGACACAAATAGGCCTGCAAAGAAAAATCAAACTAAAAATGAAGATTTTCAGAGGAAGAAAGCATGTACTCCTCATCCAAATCGTCTACCTTTTCTCCTAGATAACGTGGCAATAATAATATTGTTTTTCAAGTTGAATTACTGAGTAACAAAACTTGAGGGGAAATTTATGTAATTTTCTTGTAAAAATAGGAACTGTTCTCTGAGAAGCCTGAAGTTTCAATTTCAGTCTGTTGCAAGCTCTGCATTTTGATATCTTGAGGCTGAAATGTCTTTGGAAGGGATGAAGTTATGCCTGTGGGTGGGTGACTTGGAGCTCATCTCTCACAGTCTGTGGACTGACAGACCTGAGTATATTTTTCATAACCATAATTTTCTGGATCCAGGCCCTACAGTGCTACTGTGACTGATGGAAAGGTTATGATTTTTCTAGTAAGTGTTGCCTTGCTACCAAAGGGTAAGAATCCAGCAATATGAAGCATCAAAAATGACATCTAGAAGGTAACCTCTAGCTAACCAGCAAATCTATCAACATTAAACAATAAAACCCATAAGACATCTGTTTTTTTTTTTAAACTGTAAACCAGATTCCTGAGGTTGAAGGAACTGACAAGAGCAGGGGATATTTCTGACGAGTTTATTTTCTTATGTTAGGAAAAATGGAGAGGGACTCTTTATCAGGGAATGTAGTGAAGGGATGAGGGCTAATGGTTTTAAATGGAAAAAAGCTAGATGTAGATAAGATATTAGGAAGAAATTCTTTACTCTGAGGGTGGTGAGGCACTGGAACAGGTTGCCCAGAGAAGCTGTGGATGCCTCATCCCTGGAGGTGTTCAAGGCCAGGCGGGACGGGGCTTTGAGCAACCTGGGCTGGTGGAGGTGTCCCTGCCTATGGCGGGGGTGTGGAACTCGATGATCTTTAAGATCCCTTGCAACCCAACCCACTCTATGATTCTATTATTTATAGGAGGCATTTTTCAATTCGAAATGTTGATTTGTAATACACACCCCCAAAAAAGGAGGGGAAAAAAAAAAGGCTATAAAAGATTAGATATGAAAACTGAGTGAAAAATCTGGGTATTTATCCAACTTTGCCATCAAATTTACCATGTGGGTTCTTAAGAAGCATTCAATTAATGCATTGTAGGACTAGAAGGAGCAACTATGCAGTCTCCATATCCATCTGAACCCATCGCCTCCATCGCCTGGGTTCTATAATATATAAGAATGGTCTATAATATATATAAGAAAGTAGCTACTAAATTAATGGAAGAAAAACACAGAGGGAGAGGAAATATTACATCCACACAAAAGAAGAGAAAATAAACCTAATATGCTTTCATTTGTGATTATGATATACAGAGAGTCTGTGGATGACTTCCTCTCCCACAACAAGTTGTGATAGGTTTTTGCTTTAAAAAAGCTTGAGAAACATGATTTTACTCCAGAGACTACAAACTTTTTGTTACCATCTAGTTGCTACTCTCCACTAACAAACTTTCACTCTGGTAAAAGTCCAAGTGCCACATCCATGGGCAACTGTTTTCCATCTACATCGTGAGTCTCAGGCCCACTGACATGCTAGAACAGTGGGTATTAGCTGACCAATTCCATAAAATAAATCTGTACTGCTAATGCTGCTCACAATGTCATTTGTGTCACTACCGTTGCTTTCGGCTGCAGAGCCAGTAGCAAAGGCCGTGCTGTGACTGTGATGGTTTGTTGGCCCAAGCTCTAGTATCACACTGTTTGAAAATTAGAAAACAGAATTTATTACTGGAAATGATTTGATCCTGAGAGAGAGCTTCTGATTCATGCACTCAGACGTGGCAGCCAGGCAGACCAGTGTAACCCACAGGAGTCTGCACAGATGCTGCTGCCAGCAGCAGATCATGCTTCTATCATCCCACTTGTTTCTTCTGCTTTAAAGTAAGAAAAATCTTGACTGTGGCTCGGGGCCAGTTTCTGCTCTGGCTCCCCAAATTTCTCATGTATTTGCCTCTGCTTCTCCTTCTGCAAATGTTTTAAATTTTGATCTGTAATTTTACAAAAGTATGACTCTCCGCACACTTTTTGTTTAAAATGATGCTGCCAGACTCGGATGCAGAGATGTTAGGATTTGCCTCAGTGCCTGAGCTGTCCTTTGAAATACTCTGCTGTAATAAATATGGGATCTCAAATGACAAGATTTATCTCCATACGTTATTTTTCCTCCCCTTTCCCTTTTGCTGAAATCGGTTAAACTTGTGAAGTTTAATGGGGTAGGAAGTGGCTTACTGTCTCTTTTTAAAGTGTACTTACTGAAGATGAACTAAGGGAAAATATTCTATTTATCTGATAAGCAACTAGGGGTTGGTACAGTGAAACATCTAGACTTGAAGGTGTCCCATTGAGCCTGTGGTTAGCTTGCTATTCAAGTGATGTGAAGCAGGAGGGTTTATTTTTCCATGTTGCATAAATATTTTAGTATTACCCTAGACTTTTCCTTTCTAGTCTAAACAAATAACGTGGTAATGACATCTCATTTAGGTGTGTTTGACTGGGGAGCTCTTACTGATCAGAAATCACCTAGTATAGCCTGAGGAGACAGCTGCTTCCACTATCAGTTTTCTCAGTTACATCCCACTCTTAATGATCTCAGAAGACAACCCCATGAGTTAGAGATTATTAGATTATTCCTGTGGATGACTTTCATGAGTCCTGTAATCCAGTTACCATTTGGGTTGATGGGCTAGTCCTTTAACAATTTAGTAAGACTTTGCCAAGCCTTTCAAGGTGAATTCAAGAAAACAAGGTAGATTTTGTGAGCTATAGACCCCGTGTCTCTGATCTGATCACTGTGGGTCCATCTTGCCCATAGAAGCAGCAGCTCCACTGAGAATTTGGGATAGTCCATCTCAGAACTGGAAAGCCTGGTTGCTCTGATGAAACTGGAAAAAACATTGTTAACGCATTATCCAGCCTTTTTGAATTATAAAAGCTTATATAGATTAAAGAGAGACTGCAGAAGTTAATAGGAGTCCCCCCCAAAAAATATATAGTTGAGTCATCATCTGGCCACTTCTAGAACAAGACACTCTTCATTCTTCCATATGCTAAATAAATAGCAGCTATGCTATAGTTTTATATGATGTGATTTATTATGCTTGATTACATATTTTAAGAATGCAAAGGTTTTTGTAAATTGTAACTTTTTTCTGCATAGGTAGGAATTCTGAGGCTTAAACCTTGCATTTTGCTCACTCAGTCTCTATATGAGAGACTAACACTAGGAGCTAGGTCACACTGTTGTTTTTTTTTAAATAGTTTTGGATAGTGTGTCTGAGACTGCATTGTCATACCTAAAAAATTTTTTCACATGCATTACTATCCATAATTGTTTTCCTTGTTTTAAAGAAATGAACAAGCAGTCACATGTATGTGTGCTCTTATTTTTGTTTAAGAGAGAGGTTTAGTGTGTGTATGACTTAAATCGAGCAGCTTCTCTCAACTTTCAGTAATATACTGCCCTACCTACCTACTTAAGAAAAACCCTTTTTAAGGTCTGACTTCTTTCTCGGTAAGAACATTGTAGGCTTAATGCAGCTTTCCCACATACATCAATTGCATGGGGGTGGCGTGTGAATTAATTAAAAATAAATCGTGTTCTATATTCTATTTTTAATCCTGTATTTTAGCTTTAGGTCACATCCATTGTAAAAGCCTCATCAGCCTCAATGAGATGATTATTTGTTATATTATCTTTCTAAGCAGTATATGTATTATTTTATTATTTTATGGGACTATAAAGTTATTTATATATCATTCTTTTGTGGGTAATTTAACAAAGTAAAAAGTTTGCAGAATAAACTGATTTTGCAATGAAAGAAAAACAACCCTCCTTCAGCATTTTGAGGGCTGGATCTGTGCTATTAGCTTAAAAGTTTCATTTCATTAAAGCGTTCACCCCATGTTGGTTTATGCTCTGCACCCTCCCTTCCTCTCTGCACCCCAGCCTGTCAACTAAAGATAACTAGAGTTTAAGGAATCAATCCAGAGGTTAGTTCTGCTGTGTTCCTCTGGCTAGATATCAGTAATGTCCCTCATGTCTTTCCTTCTACACTCTTCTATACTCTTCTCCTTATTGCTGTTGTCAAGGCATATAACTTTTATTCTATATTTTGCATTATTCTCCATTTCAAATTCCGTGACCTCTATCTATGTGTCATGAGTCATGAACATGTTGCTTCAGTCTGTCTGTCTGTCTCACTCCTCCCTCTCCTTTCCCTGAGGTATACAGGTTTTTTTAACTTACTCTGTAATGAAAAGGTTTTTGGGGTATAATTTGAAGCATCTCTTACTCACTCTGCTTAATATTTTGAACATGTAAGTGGGAATAAAAAAGCCCTGTGTTGTCAGTCTTCCTTTCTCTGCAAGATTGTCCCTGTTATTTTTGTACTGTACTTTATATCTATTTGTGATAGCTGAGTTTATATATGGTAAGACTGGAACTGTGTTGTGTATTGTTGTGACTGTGAATTTTGCTGTGATGAGGTGAAGCTCCCACAACGAAATCTGGGGTATTCAGCTTGTTATGAATTTATTACTAAGTTTTTTCCAGCAAGTAGAATATTGTTTCTTCATGGCTGGAAAGACTGTTTTTAGATTTAGTTGTTTGCAGTGTGCTTTTTGAAGATATTCTTATGCACTTGGGGAAAAAAACAGGTAAAATCACTTTTAGAGACAAGAGTTGAGGTCCAGACACTCCCCCGCTAAAGCTGATGTACAGTTGGTCAGAAAGGCAAGTGCTTTGTGCATCTGTTCACTTACCTGGGTGGGAAAACTTGTGATAAGAGCAATTTGACATCAAAGCTAATTACATGGC
This sequence comes from Gallinago undulata, assembly GCA_026546715.1. Lineage (NCBI taxonomy): Eukaryota > Metazoa > Chordata > Aves > Charadriiformes > Scolopacidae > Gallinago > Gallinago undulata. The sequence continues at coordinate 7,224,894 of JAOTQQ010000063.1, read as the reverse complement.
AAAGACATAGCAATGTAAAAATCTATTAAATTATGTATTTTGAATCTATTATCAATCTGGTTTTGAATCGTGAAGTATTAAATACAAATTGGTACTCAGATGATTCTTGCTACATAACTTATGCTTAAAATAGAAATAAGTGGGTTGGCATTTTTTATAGAATATGATTTCTTCCTCTCTCCCTCCTCCTTCCCACCCTGTTCAACAAAAGTAAGCCCACGGGACAACCTACATTCAAGTTTCTTCTTTTTATTTTATTATATAAAAAGATAAAGCTATCAAATACCTTAGGGGAATGCCTAATAACTGTGCTATGACATTATTTTATAAGACAACTTGTCAAACCTACAACCTAGGTAAGCTGCCATAGGGAAACTCTCATATCTTCAACCAAGTAATGTTGTTATTCTGTCACCTCCCCTGGGTGAAGACTCTTCCACCTCAGCCATGGCATATGGCAGAGCTCTGCTCAGCATAGTATGATTTTTTAGTTTCCATAGCAAATTCAATTTTAATTTTTTTTTAATCTGCAAAATTTGACTTGATCCCTTTGCATGATTAGCGTTAGTAATAAGGCCTGGCAGCAAAAAGCCTGCATTAAAAAAGCCAGTCCTGCATTAACTCCATCCATGTTTTGAAAATTTCTTCAGAAGATGATTTCTAAAGGCATTTTTCATCTCCAAAGCTTTAATTTTTGTGGGGGTTTTGCTGTTTGATCTTGGCATAAATGAAATGCTTAATTCCCTCCCCCTACCACAATGTCTTTGGCAGCTCTTTGGTTGACTTTGAAAATGAAGCTTTCATTGCCTTAAACAGAGAACGCCATACACCTGGGTACACCTGAAAATGACCCACCTGTCACTCGTTATCTGAGCAACAAGGAATAACAGCCATTACTTTCTTACTGGGGTGCTGCAAGGGATAATTTACTGCTTCTAAACTTCTTGGAGGGTAAAAAAGCTCCACCTTCTATGGATCCTTCCATTTTAAAGATCTAAGATAGAAGAGAATAGTGAGTCATAAATGAATATAGAATGTTATCACTGGGAATTTTTCAGGAAGAAGTAAATATCCCCATGAGGAAAAAGGTTCCTTTTAGAGTGTTAGTGGACTCCAGAAGGGTATTAAACCAGCCTAACTATCACAGGTGTTGCCACTTATGAGGAGCAAATAGGAAAGTGGGTTGGGAGTAACCACTAGCAGGTGCCTTTTCTGTCAGGTCTGTTATCATGAGAAGATAAGCAAAAAGAACAGAGCAGATCCTTACTCTTGAATATGTGTCTGCTCTTCGCTGTATGTGCAACGCTGTTTGCACATTATTCATTTATGCATTGCCTCCCCTTTTGATCGGAAAGCATATAGGTTCAGCAACCCAGTCTTTCTCTTGGAAATCTTGGCGGTAAGGAAAAACTTTTTGTTTGCTTCTTAAATGCAGAGATTTTATGTTTTCTAGTGTTTTAAAGTACATCAGAACAATAAGTTACTCATAGTGTTTCCAGTGAATGAGGGAAACGCACTGCAAGTGGTGAGTGGTAGCAAAGATGCTGGTTCACAGGCTGGCTGTGGTACAAGTATCTTGACTCATTCTTTTTTTTTTTGTTTAAATTTGTTGTTTTAAAAAAAAACAAACAAGCATTCTTTTCACAGCAGACAAGGTGCTTGTTCAAACTTAAACCCTTCAAGACCAGAGAAAGGCAACATTCAGTACAGCTTTTGTTGACTCCTGATTTCTTTCTTTTGAAGTAAACAACTACTTTAGTGGTATATCTGAAAACAAAACAAGTGCTGTAAATGAATTTTTGGTATTTTTAATATTAGCAGTTTGGTTAAATCATTGAGGCTCATTCCTTCAAGGATCTGGTAAATATTAGCTATGTACTATCAATCATCCAGAAGTCCTTCTTCACCAGAATTTAAAATCTTCTTACAGAAATCTGAGGGCCCATGAGGCAGCACTTTAGCAGCCTATTTTCAGCTTTCTCCCACTTCCTATATATTTGTAGCAACACCAAGCAAGTCCCATGACTGGTTTTTGCAGTAATGTTCTATAATGCCTCCATCATTGCAAAAGTGTGCAAATTTTCTAATCCCTTTATAGCATAGGTCTGCAAGAGGCAACAGAAATTCAGTAACAATTCCTTTGTAGCTGTTTCAGCCTTGGAAATTTAATCCCTTTTGTTGGTACTGTGGTCTTTCATATGGACTATAAATAAGAACCTAACTAACTGTGTCTGAATGTAGTTGCAACCTACCTAAACTGTTGGGGTTTCCCACATCTGTAGCCCACAGCTATTGTAGCTAAATCACTTAAGGAACAAAATACTGAAATATTTAAAAGTTGCCATGTACTAAGCATTTTCTGTAGGAAATCCTATTAAATAGTAAGCTGCTAGGAGACATCTCTTAAATGTAATGATGCAGTGTTGTGTTTTTCTCTCTCTACAATAGCTTTTATAACAAGGTGTTGGCTCCACTGCATCACAGGGTGGGTTTTTTTCTGCATTAATTGCATGACTTTTGAAGGTCCAAACCTAGGACGATGGAGAAAAGCCAGAAGTGATCAGTCTGCATATAATGTAGGATCTAAGCATTGTAATATTAATTGCGTAAAGCTTGACTTGAATTTGGTTTAACATACAAAATTATAGAATACAAATGCAGGAGAAAATTTAAGTTTTTGGGAAGCCTGATGCCAGATATGTTTCTTTTTTGATGTTAAGCTGGCTTATAAGTAAACGGTTGTTCCTAATAGGAAAATAAGTAGCAGGACTGTAACTTCGCTTGCTGAATTAGATAAAAATGCATGGCGACAATTCTGTTTTTTGTGATTTCTGGCTGCAGGAAAACTACTGGTGGTAGTGGGTTGGTTTTGACTGCATCTAGAACAGGTAATTGCTAGAGCAGTCTAAAAATCCATTAAATATTATTTCAACATTAAAAAGTCTCATAAAAATGTCTTTCTGGGGGAACAAAATATTCTATATGCATCCAATTTTGGTTTTAAGTTCAAACATTCTTGCATCTTGTTATCTTTTTGTTGGCTGTATGAATAAGGAGTCTACTGTCAGAGACCATCCTCGTGTTAGTACTCTAGAATGTGATCAGTACCCCTACTGAATTTCTTTGATAAATTAACGAACTCAATCTCGTTCCCATGTAATATTTCTATATTTTTGAACATACTCTTTGCTGTCCCAGAGCCTTCAGCCACTCTGTGGTTTGTTTTTTTTTTCCCCCGTGTAATAACATCTTAACATCATGATTTTCTGCTTCAGTGATTGCTGTAAATGAGATCTGTGAAGACTAGCTTAAAAAAATGCAACAACGATGATATTCTGAGGAAAAATGTTGAGCCATTAGAATGTCAGTGATTTGGTAATACCTGGGGAGGAGTACACTCCTACTAACAACTTATTAGCAATATTGTCTTACCCAACTGTTGGATTCTTCGTATTGGAGTTGTTTTATCTGCCATTTGGTTTGGGAAGCTGGTACTTTTCTCTACCTCACTACATAGTTACATGGGTTAATTTGTTCATTTGTTAACATTTGCATAATGCTGCAAGTATCAGACATTCTATTAATACTAGGAATTACGATTTTCTCTTATTCTTAATTAGGGGATTTGGAACATGAATAAATAATTCCAGCATATGCAAAGGCTTCTGTGATGGCAGCAGATTAAGCACTTTGTATTTAGCATGCAAACAACATGCAAATGGATTTCAGAGGACTGTTTTCATCTTTGACATTTGAGTTAACTAAATTACAGTTGCTGCTCCATAGCACAGAGAGAAAACTTAATTTAGAAACTGAGTCCCTGTGACTCCAGGTGAGACAGTTTGTAATTCACCTACCTGCAAACAAGGAAAACGATCCCACTGTGGTAAGGGATTTAGCTGGTTATATGTAGCTGAACATTTTTAATTGTTTGTCTTACAACCATTGGTGAGATTGGAATGCGGCTGAGTTAGTCTTGCTGCTATATTTAGTCATTTTGTTCAGCATTTGGGACATCAACATCTGTAGTGCTCTGCAGTGCAGAGAAACAGCTCAGGTAACTAAGAGCTGTACAATTACAGGCTCTGAAGTTGTGGTGTGGGGAGGTATGCATTTTAATACAGCTAGGAATTTTAAAGCCATCATCTCAGGGCAGTTAGTTGAATGAGGTTACATTACTTTATTTACTTCTATGCAAGTAAATAAGGATCTACGCACCCTGGATGCCATTTAAATATAAAATTATGGATTAGCTCATCCAACATCCACTTGAATAACAATGGCTGGGCAAGGAGAAAATTAACATTAACTTCTTGCAACCTTCTTCTCATTACCATAATCATGATTCTGCACCTTAAAATGCATGAGGAGTATATGAGGCTTCTACTGGAACAAAAGAATTGCCTCAGGAAAATTATAGACCAGTTGAAATGTGCTTGTGCTTAAATATGCCACTTGAGACATAGAGTAGCTGATGTTGCTTCAGTTTCCAAATAAGTTGGATGTAGTTAAATCCATGTATGAAGTGCTGCATTGGCTTTACCTCAAGATCACAATTACACTGATGATTACAGAAGACGCAGCAGATAATCTCCTGGCTTTCTGCAGACAAAAGGAAAGCAGTTTTCTCTACTGCTCCATCTTGATCATTCAGTAGCAGCTGGGAATCTAATGCTCAGAGCAAAAGGCCACTGCTCAAGAGAAAAGGGCATCATCCTCGCTCTGTTCCCTGTGTTGTTGCCTTTGCTTTTTGTGAAGCTTTCTAATGCCTCCTTATGCAGGCCTTGAACAAAGACATGTGATAAATTGGCATTCTGCAGAATATTAAAGAGCTTTCCATTATCTCCCTTGAGGGTGTTGGTATTAAAAGTTGAGCCATCAGATATAGGGGAATGAGAAACTTGTTTGTCCATGCTTGTCATGGAGCTGTTGTTACTTTTCAATAGCCTTCTCTTTAAGACTAGTTTGAAAAGGGTGGGGCTGATCTCTGTCACAGAGAAGTGACTATAAATCATCAACTGCTATGGCCTACTTACTGATAAGGGAAATGCATTCTGCTACCCAACTGGATCTATTAATCAGCTTCCTGGTACGTGTTGGATCTGGCTGTCCATAAGCTAGATGAGATGCTGCTCTTCCAAACTGCAGGGTGTTGACATTTCCATTCTGAAGTGAGAAGAAACTGAGATCTTCAACATTTTTCATGAGAGTGAGTGAAAAGGCTACACTTTAAAATAGAAGACAGCCTGGGTAAGGAATTTACAATCTCTAACCAAGCAGATTTTAATCTGGATCCCTTTTCTCCCAGGTAATTGATCCGGTAATGAGCCTATTGGTTATTTTAGTTGGATTTTTTTCTTCTCCATGTTTTAACCTGCCTGCTGACAGAGAAATGCTTTCTTACCAAAAAAAAACCAAAACAAAACAACAACTTCATCAGAACTAGCATGTCTATGAAAAGTCTGTTTTTTATCAACACGTTGATCAAAACCCCTCTTTCTTTATTAAGTTCCCAAACTGTTTCACTTGGTTTTGCCTTACAAATACAGGCATAAGAAAAGTAGCTCCAGCTCAGTTGTTCACAAAACAAATGTTGGTGTCTTTTACTTGGAAAACCAGGCTCTGAGATTTGTTCCTCCTTCAAGATGATCGCCATCTCTTCAGTCAGTGGTGCTGCTACGTGTCATCACTTTTATCACTACATTTTGAATGAGAGAAGTAGGGTTAGAGGGTGGATGGCCCAAAAGTAGAACTGCAGTGCAAAAAAGTGGCTGCTTTCATCTCATCCTTCTTCTATTTCTCCCAAAGCACACTGCAATTAGGACAGGAAAATGTCTGGTCCATCTGTCATGGAGGCCTGATTTATAAGTACAGTTTTGAAAATGAATACATTGTGCTTTTTATAGCTACTGTCAACAACTAGCAGGACAGAACAACTTGTGCAGCTGGCATGGGAATCCAATGTCAGAGCTCAATTTAAGACAACATTTCGCTTTCTTGGGCAACCGTCAGACGTAACAACTGATTTTGGCCTTGGTTTAATCTTGCCTTTCCAAATTCACAGAGACACAACTGTCTGGTTGGAACCCAAGTGGAGAAAATCGATGGGGAAGAGTAAATTAAAGAGCAGCAGCACTGTGGGTTGTGTTCATGATACCGTCAGTGAGAGGCAGCGTGCTCTGCTGGGGGGTTTCTCAGCTGATAGGTTGACATTCTTCCCATGCCAATTGAGAGGATAGTTTGGCAGAAAATGGTTTTCTTGACCCTAGAGATTCTTGAGACTTCAAACACTTTTATTTGCTCTGAAAGGGAAATATGAGACTTTTCAGCTTAAGCGAGCAAAACCAACCAAACAGAAAGAGTATAGATGCAAATATACCCAAGTGACTGGGGCACACAGTGAAGATGTAGAAATTCATTTTGTCATCTGTAATTATTTCTCTTAATATTTTAGGTAAAAATATTGGATGTTCTGTGTGGAAGAGAAGAAAGATGGAGCAGTAACTCTTTAAGTGTTGTGCTGACTTTTTCATTAAAACAAATGTATTATCTCTAACCTACAAAGTATTTAGTTAAACTGTCAGAATACATAATAAGAATCCTGTACAGCTTGTTTAATACATACTTTTTTCATGGTAAACTTGAATGGGATGTAAAGTGTTACTTTATTTTCAAACAGGATTTTCTGGCTGAAAAAGGTGAGAAATGTCAGCCTTTGGGGTGGGATGCCGGACTGAAGCTGGAAGCTGTGTGGTGTGGATTCTCTTCTTGGTGTGGTCAGAGCCCTTTGTGTACTGGTAGCTTTAACTGGACATTTGCCCAACGTATTGCATGTATATTGCCAGCATTGGCTTCAGATCAGTGTGAGGGTGTCAATAGCACTCAGCTTGAGGCATCACCTTTTTTTAGCATAATAAATACATTTCCATTGCTAAAAATGGGCCCAAGAGGCAGAGATAGATGATTTTATTAAATATAGCCTATAACATAAACTTTTCATCTGCTAGCAGGCAAGCAAATTACTGTCATAGATGATATGTGAGGAGATTGACAATGTACTGCTTTGGAGTGGGAAAGGCAGGAAAATAGCCAAAATTACCATTACAGAACAAAATTGTTATGTAGTCATGTCATGCCTCCTCTCTGACCCGTGGATTTTCAGAAAGAGAATCATTACTTTTATCATGGATTTTTCTGACCTATAGTTCATAGTAGAAAGGCACCTCATTAGATTGTTAGTGGTATGTGCTCAAAGCATGGGAAAAATATTGTCAAAAACACTTCACCTGCCTGCCCTCTCCTTTGAAGTATATCAGGAACTTAACTTCCATTCTAAAAGTAATTATCCTTTTATTTTAGCATCCTGAAATAATAGCTATCATCATACAAAAGCTTTTTAATTAATTTCTCCCTCTTTATGCTCTGGACATTTTTGTTAAAAATATTTTGCATAAGTAGGTGCTTAATATATCCGAAACCAAGACATATATCTGAAGTACTCCAAGTCTAGAAATAAAATCAAAGTATAGGTAATACTTTCTTCTCATTTTTCCATGCTGACTTAAAACAGTATTTGCAGTGAAAACCCTTTTGCTGTGCTGAAACGTGGAAATGTCCAGCTTTTAGTGGATATTTTCCTTCATTTCAGTCATTCCAGGTTATCCAACCACCTGAACTTCCACAAATTTCAAAAGCCCAGATCCTGAAATTGTCACACATGAACTCTGTGCCCATGTGAGCAAACATAGAATCAAAGTTTGCATCTCAAGAACTTTCAAGTTAAAATATTAATACTAAAATACTAAATACTAGAATTTCCAGGTTTTGAAACTTGGAAAATTGATTTTACATTTAAGTAAGTTGTGAAACATAATTTTTCACAAATAGGAGATACTGAATAACACCTCAGTTTTTATACAACAAAATGTTTTTTTGATGTAATACCCAATTGAAATAAAATATAAATGTCAGCTTTCCAGAAGGAAATGCCTTAAACTAGTCAAAATGGAACAGTCAACGTGTGTTTTGACGCTTTGCCATCAAATAGTCCTCTGAAATGCTTCTGTTTTGTTCTTTCAGCCAGCTCAAGAAACCACAAAAATACATCTGGTTTCATGTCATAAATTTAGAAATATCCCTTTTTTCTCCTATTTCCAGAAAGAGTAATTAGTGGCTGCTTGTCAAACCAATCCCAAAATGATTAGATTAGTTCTTAATCTTACCAGATCTGTCTGATTATTTTTTTCAACTTGTTTTTTAAAGTGCATCTAACCCAAAAATGATATGTTTCTTTATGTTGATTTACTGCAAACATTTAGTAGTTACTGTAACCTTTATCATCCAACACTAGTTTTTGTGGACATCTTAATCCCTGTCTCTTTTCCCACTGTATCGTACTGTCAGCACAATTGTTGATATATATCCTAAGTTGTAGCCCCAATATCAAGCTAATTTATTGTCTTCTCTAGAAATATAGATAGCCTTATGACTTAAAAGTTCTGTAATTTAATGAGCAAGTATACTAAGACTGCCTTCAACCCTGGGTTTAGCCATGGGCGAAGCTATTAACTATTCATCTGCAGGTTTTGACACTGTCTCCCATAACATCCTCATTAGAAAATTAAGGAAGTGTGGGATAGATGAGGGGGCAGTGAGGAGGATTGAGTCCTGGTTGTGTGACAGGACTCAGAGGGTTCTAATTAATGGACCCGGGTCAAGTTGGAGGCCTGTGACCAGTGGTGTCCCTCAGGGGTCAATACTAGGCCCAGTCCTGTTCAACATATTCATAAGTGACCTGGGCAAGGGGACAGAGTGTATCCTCAGCAATTTTGCTGATGATACCAAATTAAGAGGGGTGGCTGACGCTCCAGAGGGCTGTGCTGCCATCCAGTGCGACCTGAACAGGCTGGAGAACTGGACAGAGAAGAACCTAATGAGGTTCAACAAGGACAAATGTAGGCTCCTGCACCCTGGGAGAAAGAACCCCAGGCACCAATACAGGTTAGGGATGGATCTTCTGGGAAGCACTACAGGGGAGAAGGATCTGGGAGTCCTGGTAGATAGCACACTTTCCATGCGCCAGCAGTGTGGCCTTGTTGCCAAGAGGGCCAATGGAATCCTGGGCTGCATAGGAAAGAGTGTGGCCAGTAGGTCAAGGGAGGTCATTCTCCCTCTCTACTCCATGCTGGTGAGGCCACAACTGGAATACTGCATCCAGTTCTGGGCCCCCCAGTTCACGAGGGACAGGGAACCACTGGAGAGAGTCCAGCGTAGCGTAAAGAAGATGATTAAGGGATTGGAGCACCTCCCTTACAAGGAAAGGCTGAAGGAGCTTGGGACTCTTTAGCCTGGACAAGTGAAGGCTGAGGGGAGACCTTATTTATGTTTATAAGTAGCTAAAGGGTGGGTTTGAAGGATGTTGGAGCCAGACTCTTTTCAGTGGTTTCCAGTGATAGGACAAGGGTCAACGGGCTCAAGCTGGAACATTGGAAGTTCCACTCAAATATGAGGAAAAACTTCTTCACGGTGAGGGTGATGGAGCACTGGAATGGGCTGCCCAGGGAGGTCATGGAGTTCCCTTCTCTGGAGATTTCCAAGACCCACCTGGATACAGTCCTGAGTGATGTGTTCTAGACATTCCTGCTTTAGCAGGGGAGTTGGACCAGATAATCTCTAGAGGTCCCTTCCAACTCGGACAATTCCATGTTCTTCATGATCATACTGCATTTGGTCTTCTTGTTACTATTTCTGTGTCTTTGAGGTGCCCTGGTCATGGGCAGAAACTGTTGAAACAAGAAATAATCCCTGCCCCAAGGAGGTTAAAAATGTGTTAATGAAGTGAGGGATATCAGATGATTATTGGCAGGTGGCAAGTACAGAGAAGAATAAGGTGCTACTGGAAAGCACAGTAGGCAGCAGGTTCCATAGCTGAGGTCCCAGCCATTCTCAATTGTCTTTTAGCTTCACACTGAACATTTTTTAAGAAGCCTGTAAATGAATGATCTACTAAAAACACATTCACAAATGTCTACTCTAGCAGAAAAATATATGGATTTGGTCTCAGGTCATTATTGCAGTGTAAATAATTAATAAGGTAACAATTCATCCATCCATATTTGACTATGGGAAGAAAGGTGAAATGGAAGATTACTTAACAATCTTTGGTATTGTGCATTCTCTATTAAGTCAATGTGCAACTCCCCATTTTCATCATTGTGCATGTGTAAGAGGACCTGTGTTAATACTGACAAGTAAATAATAACTGTAGTATGTCCGGGACTGCTGCTGTATCTGGCTAGGCAGTGTCCCGTGTGGACATGGGAAGTCTTCTTCACACTAGTGCAGTTGCTGTATTACCCAGGCGGAGCTGCATTGGCTACAGGTTACAGATACTCAAGCATACCAATTATGTAGCTATTGGTGTTCAGAAGTTTTTCCTGTTTCATTTTTCACCCTGCATTTTTGAGTTCTATGGCGCTTTTTTTGTGGTCTGGCAAGCTCGCAAATTTGTTCATGGATTTCAAGAGGTTACCACTGGCACCTTGGTTTTTTTCCAGAGAAGGGTGCTCGGGGTAGCAAACAAAAGGAAATGTTCAATTGGTTTATGAAGTGGAGGCAGCACATATTTGAAGAGCTGTTTTGACTGAAATCCTCAAAATAGTTGCCTTATTCTATTTAGGTAGTTTGGAATTGGAAAAGGTAATGATTTGTGTTTTTCTTAAGCTTTTGTGTTGCCACTTCTGCTTTTCCTGTTTACTATTCTTGCAGTAATCCTTCCAAATAAGTAATTCTTACAAAATCCTCCCACAAGCAGACTTTCATTGTTTAAAGATAAAGTACTCCCTGCCCTGAGAAATTTACAGTTAAAAGGCTGGGACAAACTGAAGGGGGAAAAAAAAGTACCCCCACAACTGAGGAACAGCAGCTTCTCTTCCTAGTGCAGGGCTCTAGCTGTTAAGGCAGTATGGGACACTGGAGGGTACGTACATGTGGAAGTTACTGCACCATCAGTTAGGATGTGAATTTACAGCTTACGGGCTGCTCTACACTGACCTCCCAGGTGGGCACTAACTGTGAAGGTTTTAATTCCGCTGGAGCAGCTAGTGAGGAGTGTGCTGTAAATGACTCGGGGAAAGCTGCTTCTGGCATAGGATACAGCTTCCTTGGGGGTGCTGTACCAGGTCACCTAATTCTGTGTCTGCCTGCCTGTCCCGCTGCAAGAGCTGATCACCTGGGTGTGCAGCTTCAGCTGAGCCATAACGAAAATCCATTCCTTTGGGGTAGCTTGTGAGGTTATGCTCCCTTCCAGTCTGCCCTTACCCTAACTGCATAAACAGTAAAGGTGTGCTTCTGAAAGAGCTGCTCTTACTCTGAAATATCATGCTGTAAGTGCTGTTTACTTTAAAGCACCGGGCTGTGCTTTGCAATTCTCCTCAGCTGTCTGTACAACAAGGCTGGGGTTACATCTGGGGGCCATAACCTTATCAGTCATCCTGACTGGGAATCACAACCCAAACTCAGCATTGAAATATTTTTCTCCGGTGATGGTCCTCTGCAAGTCCACTTTCAAGGAATCACTTGAAAGTAGCACGTAACAACCAGAACACTGGTATTATAAATTGGCTGTGGCAATTCTTTAGCAAGTAGAAGACAAATGTTATGGAATCAAAAGTGTTTTCTAATTGTGAAATTATTTGGTTCGTTACTGTGTTTTCCCATTTATCTGGGAGCTGTTTCAGGAGCTCTGGTTATTTATAGCACAGTAATAAGATTTATTTTCTTTCTGAAGAGTATATGCCCGTTTAGGGAGGAGCACCAAGAGATTAAATTTTGTGTGTTTATGAACATACACATTAAGAGGGAAAAAAATTACTTTGGGCAAATTCTGGGATAAACTGCAAGACTCATGCTGTTGAAATCTGCCACTCAGCTGTGCAGAAGGACAAAGCCTGCCGAGTTCCCTATGCCTCCCTGTCCGGTGCCAAATGTCTCTAGGACCTGCCTGCTGAAGGAGGGGGTGGGAAGCATTTGGGCATGTTGCTGTTTCCAACAAATGCTGAGCTACTGGTTATATTCTGAAGGATGGGTAGTTGCAAACCACTGATATCCTCTCCTCGTTGCTGCTATCCAATTGCCTGGGTGACCTGAGAGATTTACTGTCAGACCTATAAAGATTTTGCATGGATCGAAGACTTTTTAGTCTGGCCTTGTTACATTTTCCTCTGTCCAGCTCTGGGATAATTTGTGTGGAGCAGATGTTGCTTGGCTGTTTGTGCTTGACTTTCAAGTTAGATGCTCTTTATCTATCATTATATATTGATTATATAAAGAACATCTCAACTTTCTGCACAATAAGCTGTGTCAAAATTGTTACAAGGAGGAGTGACGGTACATTTTGTTGTCTAAGGAGTTCCTTGGTGTTCTTCCAGCTTTTATCCCCTGTATGTCCTGTTTGCATTTATCATCCTTTATGCCTTGTCTGGTATACTACTTCTGCAACCAGGGGCAAACCTTCAGCCGGATGAATCAGCATAGACTTCAAACACAAGCGTTTTGGCACAATTTCTTTTTGTGCATTCCAATTCTGGGAGTGAATTGCTATTTTAAGATAAACATTTTAACATTTTTAAATTTTACATTTGGACTGACCGTTATCAAACAAAAGCTTTGGCAGGGAGAGGGCCTAGTTATGCTTTCAGAACTGCTAGTTGTGATTTGACTTTCTTAATGTGAGCAGCAAATGCAGTTGAGGGAAAGCTCCTTCTGAGTAGAATAATGTTGTCTGCAGTATTTTTTCAGACCAGTTGTTATGAGAGCACAGAATGCCTGCCTGCACTGCTGCTTTCCTCCTCTTCCTTCCAAGGCTTTCCATGCCTCATTTCTCCTACTTTAAATACCTAAAGCTGAATGTGGAACCTGAATCTAAGGTTTAATTAAATGTAACAGTGCATATAATCTCCATTCTAGGAATGGACAGCTGCTGTATCTCATAGGATGAAACTCGTACCAACCCAACCTGGTGCAGCCCCAGAGCACTGCAGAATTCACTGTGGTGCCAAAAATGGAAGAGCCACACTTAATTCTGTGCTGCTTCTGGGCTAAAGCATTCAGGCACCTCTGCAATGCACCAGCAAGTGCTTCTGTTTCTCTGCTTGATGCACGTTTGTCTGGGTGTGTCTGAGCCCAGTGTGCACACAAATAATGTTCTCCCTCTAGAAAACAGTTACTTGAAGTTCCTAAAATCCAGCTGTTGTCTCTCAAATACTGCATTTAATAAGAGTAGTGACAAAAGTTTGTGCTACAAAAGATTGTTAGGTAGGTTCCTCTTTTACCACACAGTTACAGATGGTGAAGATTGTGGGGTGTGTGAGTTCATTTAATGAATTAATTAAATAATTGAGAAAACTATCTTCATTACCTGAAAAAAAAAAAGAAAAGGCATTAGTCTGGTAGTCTTTTATCCACAGATATTTTAAAATTAGTTAAGCTCTTATCTAAGAGTGTGGTTACATTACTTTTTTCACAGCTCATCCTTTCTGCAGGAAGTCTGCTGGAAATAAATCCTCCCAGCATACTGTTCAGTAACTTTCCCAAGTAGACATTGTTTCTTTCAAGCAAAGCAGACACTGAGTTTTAGATTTATCTGCTACAATTGTGGTCAATTCGAATTCTTAACATTTGTAATAAAGTACGCTAATGGAAATGTCTAGCTCTAGGTTGTACGTTCCCACATGGTAGTACAATCCCAAGAAGATGTAGAAGTAACAAACAAATCCCAGTGCATGTAATACAATTTGCCATTATCTCAAAAAAAACCCAAAACATAAACTTAACTGCTTTTCTCAGATATTAGCCTCCTGATAAAAAGAGCTTTGTTATTTGTTTGTCATTTTAAATGGGAATATAAGATGAATGATCAGAGTGTTCGTTACAGTTGCAACAGAGGAATGAGCTGGTCATAGTTCCAGAATGTGTGTGAACTTCCACAGCTGAAATAAATTTTTTTGGGATGTTTGTACCTGAACTGGAACCATCCAGACTACTTCCTTCCTACTCAAGGCTAGCGTAGGCTCTTACATGCTGAATCTAGTGCCACATGGTATTGCTGTGTGTACCAGTGATGGATGAACAACAGAAAATGCCGTGTCATTTGCATACTTGTTTGAGAATAAGTAAAGCACAATTTTGCTGTCACAGATTTATTGAAGCCATGCTTGCATCTTTTAGAAGCTGTGCCAGCTGCAGAGGAGCTAGCTCGTCTTCCCCCTCACCCCGGCGTGGAGGGGTCAGGGCCCTTCGCTCGGCTCCCCGCCGCCTCCTGAGCAATTCCAGGCGAAATGAGCAGCTTCTCAGGGAGCTGTGCTGGGAAAGGTGGTGTTGCCGATCCAACCCCGGCTGAGCGCTCCGAGCCAGCGTGCGGAAGCTTTAGGAAGGCAGCATAGCCTGGACACAGGCTCTCTAAAACCCTGGCTTGGTTTACGGTTTTGTGCAACTGTCCCTGGGAGGGTGCCTGCCCATCCAGGGCACACACAGCCAGGGTTGTCACTGCAATCCTTTCTGCTAATGAAGCTGCGTGCCTGTATTAGAGGGATTTATCTGAAACTCACTTTGGAGATGGCTCTGTGCAATTTCATTTCACAAAAGAAGGTAAATTTCATTCCCTTGCATGAGGAGAAAAGCATAATTCTGAAAACTGTCTCTATTCCCAATGAGGGAGGCCTGTACACTGCATTTCTTTACTGAAGGCTGATTTAAAAACTGCTTGTTCATCTTTTGGTAATTTTTTCAGTACAACCATTTTCTTTGGCCACTGACGTGTAGGGCATGATTAGTTGTTTTGGGTTTCAGCTGCTACAATCATTTAAGCACCACCCAGGATGATTTCAGAAAAACAGGTTTTTACAAGAGTTTTAGTTTGTTAACTCTCTCGTGTTCTTTATATATTCTGTCTTTTTGAGAGATTCAGCAGAATTATAGGTGCTATGTCTTGTCCAACACCAAAACAATTGCACTGCATTTGTGTTTCACCCTAGCATTTTGGGTCTCTAATTTACAGTTTGTATAGAGTTTCAGTGGGTACCTCCTGAAGACAGGATTGATACCAGAGTGCTTCCCTCCCCCAACCCCCCCAGAAAAGCACCACTCCCACGCTGGTGAAAAAAATGTGCATCCCAGATACTCATATGGTGCTCTATAAATCTGATAGTAAATTGATCAGGTGAGCTGTAAAATATTTATAAGCACTCAGTGCTATAGGATGACTATGGATAAGAGATGCTGGGCCATTCTTCTGACTAACTGTGCAAGTTGGGCCATCAAGAAAGGAGTTTTAAAGATCTAATTTATTTCCTGTAAATCTCTAGCATACCTGTTACAATATTGTTGCTGAAAGGTTTCTACCGTGGAGTTATGTCTTAAAGCGCCTATCTTTCGCTTTCCTTACATTTGGCAAGAAAGGAATGACTCCAACTCTTATATATTCAGGTATGCTGTGTGATTTGTGACATCATTGGAGAGGATCTCTAGTGGAAATTTCTGTTTTATCCCTGCGATGTTATTAATTTTATCCATAGGAAATAATTTTCACATCTGCTCGCATCCTGTCTTTGTCAAATGTCTTCATATACCCTAGATTTTATTTAAAAAAACAATTTATTTTTGGTCAGATTCCTATATCTTCTTGCCCCAAACCAACCCCATTTTAGGATTTTTCTTTAATTGCTACACTTCTGTCTATACACTGGTCTTAGACCTCTGTAGGCAAAGGGCAAGCTCATAGTGCAGTGTTTCTAAATACAGTTTATCCTGTTTCCATTTTCTGACTTGTATTTTTATCAGGAAGCAAGAGACATAAATGGATATTTTACACTGTAACTCGAGTGAATCCTAAGGAGTTTTTTGTTGTGTGTGCATTTTTCTGAAGCTTTATGCAACGTCTTTCCCTTTGATTTCCATCCCCCTCACATCCCCGTCTCCACAATGAAAATATGAACACTCTGATATCAGCTGTAAGTCAGCATTGTCAACCAGTTTAAGGTAGATACTGGATGTAGAATTTGTAGACTGAAATAAGTGATACTTTATGTTATTTTAATATGAATTAGGCAATGATTTGGATTTCAATAGATTTTAAATAAGGTCACTTTTTACTGCAGCGGGAAGGGAAACAGCAAGGTACAATGTGTAAGCACAGTCTTGTCTGTGTCCTGGGAAGAACGGGCAATGAAATGGTCACATTTTTAAATTGTGTTTTATGGTGAAGTATGCATCGGGAATAAGATGTTTACAAATGAACTTTGATGAAAAATTAAAAGCAAATGGCAAACTGAGGGGCAAGAGTTCAAATTCATTTATGTGCTGAGGCAGATCAGTGTTGAGCAGACCGTTAAGGCAGCTCATTCCATTAGTTCAGTCTGCGGGTATTTAACAATGCTAATGACAGGCTGCTGGTGCTTTGGTCTATATAAAAAAGAGTACTGTTTTTGCTTGCAACTATAATTTTAAAAAATAAAACTGCAGATTTCTGAACTTCATGATTTTTTAACTATTTTTTCTTATACATTTTTAATAGTGCCTTTCATCCCTGATAAATGGTGGTAATACCTGTGTTCTAGTTTCTTGTAGAATTTGACGGAGATACTTAAAATAGGTCACTGTTTGCACAGTCTCAGGGATTCTGCCTGGGTTACAGTGAGGTAAATATAAAATTTTACTTCATTGTTTAACAACATGACCGCAAGGCTTGAAAAACCCAAAATAGAATGAAGGCTTGTTAGAGAGTTTTGATACGATGAAGAACACCTTTATCAATCTTTTGTTTCTGGAAAACCTTGGAAAGAGGCTCAAATATGACAAATAATTTTGTCTCTAGTACAGCAGCTACATATGTCACTTATCACCTTTGTGGATTATCCAAGTGAAGATAAAAGCATTCACTGATACACTTGCAATTTACAAATAGTTTTAAAGGACAACAGGACTGGGAACCCAGTCATCACTGAGTTTAGATAAAACCACCACAGCTCCCCAGTCTTTTCAAATTGCAGACTATATTGTTTTCTTGGCAAATATTGCATTCCAGATATACCTGGCTGGACTTTCTAACGAATATTCTGCTACATCAGAAATAATACTTCTGTGAAATATTGGTGAGGAACTTGATATTCTTGTAACCTTGGCCATGTCAATAGATCTCTTTCCCTCATATTAAGTATATAAGGCTGCAAAGTTTATATATGTATATATTAATTTATCTCTGTTTTCATGTTTTGCTTTGACATTAAAATTTCACGCTCTCTTCATACAACTTTAATCAATGCCTTTTAAGTGAATACTGGCAAAGCAACATGAGAAAAATGTCCAAGTAAGGAAGCTGAGTGGACATTTGGTTTGTCTCTTCCTGTGATGCAGACCCACGCTTGCTGTTCCAGGCACGGTTGGTTAACCAGCAGTCTTCCAGCTGCTGCCAGCTGCGGTGGTTGACAGGGGAATAGTGGATGTCAATTCCCCAGGATCAGCAGTTAGACAGTCTATCTACAAAAAGTCAGTAAAGTACTCAAAAAAAAAAAAAGGCAATAATTTCCATTGGGTATTTTGCCCAAATGGGACCAGAATGTTTCTCTAGATGTTTACCTTGTTCTGCATAAGTGAATTTAGAGATAGTCCTTTCTAAGTGAAATCAGCACTAGGAAGCTTTGCAAAACAGCAGTCTATTTTTTTTTTTCCAATGAATTAATACTGGAATCTAGTGGCAATGGATCATTTTTCTATTATTTAAACCATGCAACATTGATATGAATTATTGACTATAGAAAACAGCATTAACATTTCTTTTTCTTTGTACCAAACACTGTGCAGTGAGGCACAAGAATGCAAAGAAAAAATATGGACACTTACTGAAACAAAAGTACAACAAAAGCAAGCTAAGTGCTACCTCAAAATGTGTTAAAAATAAATATTTAAAATTCCTGTATACAAGTTTAAAATATTGGTATGGCCTATTCTTTGTATTTCCTCTTCACACAAGCCTTGGTACAAGGTTTTGAAGTGTGACTCGCGTGGCACGGAGCCCAGTTGGATCCTTTCTTGTACACGACGGGTTCTTTTGTGAGCAGTAGAACAGGCCCTGGTTCCCTGTAGCTTTGTGCCTCCTGTTTAGATAATCTCATGTCTAGTACTTTGGAAACCTTGAAGCTTTTCTTTCATTTGGGGCATTCATAATATCTCTCTTTCATGCCAATTTACTAGGGCTTAATCCTGTACCTGAGATCATACTTCAGGCTTTCCCTTACGGAGATATGAATTTGAGTCCATTTCTTCTCAGCAGCATCTCTATTTTGATATTGAAAGACTGTACCTTTCTGTCAAACTTCCAACTGGGGCTTCTTAAAAATTATCAGCATGTACTCGGATACCCACGCAACCACACCACTTTCATTGCTTATGGAAAGAGAAAAAAAATTGCAATGACACCACCCTGTTATATATACATGTTAAATAAAATTTATGCCATTGTCAACATAAAATTGTTCTCTCAGTTACTGTACATTTCAATTTTAAATACTTGCCATACATAGCTATCCTGTGCTTCTGTTTAATATATCTTTGCCATTGGGACAAGGAGTTTTTATTTGCCTAGGGCTATCACGATCTTGGATCTGTTTCACCAGCACTTCTTGTTGTCTGCAGCCTTCTCAAAGCTGTAGACAGATGTTGGGTTCTGTTCTCAGTAATGTTAATCAGGAATCTTGAAATAGAAAGAAAGTGAAGTTTAGAGAGTGAAGGGGGGATAAAAGCTTGTCTCAATTTTGAGATTTAAAAAATGTATACTTGATTTTTTTTTATGGGAAGTGAATGCAAAACCCCCCAGAACTCCCCAAAATCCTACTCTCAGTTTGTGAGCTGCCTGCTCAGCAAATGTTTTATGGTCTTCCTTGTTGCCTGCAGAAGAAAAGGGTCAGATACCAATAAGAATTTCTCAAATGAGAATGAAAGGTTTCTAGTAAAACTACAACTTTCCTTCAAGTTTCTATTTTGGGAAAAAGACGTTTCTGCAGGGAATCATTCTAATGAGAAATTCTTGAGTCACTTTATTCAGCGTCTAGGGAATATAGGCCTATAATGCTCCATAATGTGAAACTGCGTCCTTAAAATTGAACTGTGTAATCTGTATTCAGGCAACTCAGAAGAGAAAGGATCAATACTGCAACAACGATTTCCCCCCCCTAATGCTTGTGGTCTTAGATTCCCTGTGTGTATTGTTACAGTCACAGGCTGGATGGACGGGCTGCAGAAAGAGGAACGCGTGACTGTAACAATACAAGGTCTTAGTGTTGAGCATGTTACTCGGGGACTGCGTTTTTGCTCTGTGTGCATTTAAGTAAATGTAGTACTTTTGGGCTCATTTCCTACCTGCAAAATAATATTTAATATTTTGTCTCAAAATAGCAATGACAAGGTAAATGAAAAAAAGAGAAAAAAAAAAAAAACAACAAAAGACTCTGGTAATGGGAGCAGCTGGAATTGTCTGAGAGAGAACCATGTCAGGAGGATGATAGGAGCAGCAGCAGAGTCTTTCCCCTACTTGTACCTTACCTCTTTCCAAGCTGAATCTAATTCTGTTTCTCAACAATCTTTCCTTCCTGATCAACTCCTTTTGTTTCAAATGTTTCTGAAGAGACAAATTCCAATTTTTCTACAGGCAAAATAAATGCAAAGAGCCAATTACCTCTTGGCCCACCCACCTAATGAGTATAGGAAGTGGACAAATATATTTTGATATTATCCCATGCAGTATTGTTTCTCCGTCAGTAACCCCACCAGCTTGCTGTACTGCCATTATTAGTTACTGTTTGCTTCCCTTATCTGTGCTGCATTCAAGACAAGTCATCCTGAGTGTATATTTTCAAGTAATGTTTTGTGACAAGCTGTATGAAGTGTGCTCCACAAGTACAGACACAATTGCATTCATTGTTTTGTCTGTTACGCTGAATTTTCTTATTCTGTTTTTTAAGGGGGGAAAAGTCATCCTTTTAGGTATGACTTCATGTCCATCAGATGAACCTGTGAACTGGATTTTACATGCTACTGCTTTTCTTTTTGCTACTGCTTTTCATTATTTTTCTGAAATAAGGAGCAAGGACAACTGTGCGCCACCATTGCTCTAAATGTCATTTGGTATTAATGGCCGACAAATGCAGAAAACCTGTAACTATACATTACTGTTACAACACCCTACGGGACGTGAAAAGCATCACAAAAGCAGATGTTTAGGAAGAGAAAACAGGACACTTACCTAATTTGAAAGTGAAATCAAAATCTGATGTGTTTTTTATAGTGTGATATGTAGTGACCACAATCTCAGATTTTACACGGCATGCCAAGCCTGGGAGAAATAATTAAATGAGGTTGGGAATATGAGTGAGGAGGCCTGTCCCAGTTAGGACAGACAATCTGGGTAGCCTGTTAAGTTCCTGTGCCTTGTAGCATCACAGGGGCTTGGGTAACGCTCTCCAGCCTTTTGGGATCTTGTACCAGGGATTAACCCTGCACTGGCAGGGATTTAGCCTTTTCAGTGCATGGGCTGCTTGGCTGTCAAGGACTTCTCTGTGCCTTTTACTGTTCAAATAGGGTAAAGGTATATGTGAAATCATTCATAATTTCCATCAAGTTGTTCACAAGGCTCCGTACTTTATTGGAAGCCGGGTTCTTCATCAACTCTCTTATAGATCATGAAGGAAAAGAGAGGTTTCTATGCTCTGAAAAAATAATGTATTTACCTATTGTAGGTGAAAACAAACGAGGCACTGGAATTGAATGCCTTTGGTTTTGTTATTTACTCCAGCTGTAGCACATATTATGGAATTAATTTTGATCTAGATCTTGACTTCATTACCCAAAAAATCTTTTTAATTACAGAAAACATCACTTTACAGAAAACTTAGATCTTTTTATGTGAAACATAATAAAGGTTTTGCCTAATCAAAAGACATTTCTGGCCATTGATCTGTATTGGAAATGTTTTCCCTATTTGGAACAGAAAAGGGTTCAGTCTCTATAAAATGTAAGGAAATATAAAAGTTATGTTAACTAGAGAGAATTAATTTGTTTTAATAAGGAGTTGATCTATGTTTCTGACATACTGTAAGTGTGAAACAGTGGTGTCTGTGGTTATTGCATCAAAATGCAGGGCTGAGGCAGAAAGTGGCTGAGTATATGCTCAGATCTTAATTCCTCTTCCTAACGTGGGAAAACTTCAGGTTTTAGCTTCTTTTCATAATGAAATGAAGTGCGTGTGATTCTTTTCAGTGTGTATATGACTGTCTGCATTCTAATAACTCTTTGACCTGTTGGCAGACTTCTGGTAAGCTTAAGCTGTTGAATGCTCTTAAAGATATTAAATACCCACGTCATACAAAATTAGTTGACTAGAAGAGGATGCCTTCTGTATTTTAATTGAGTAATGTGATTGCCTATTTGTCAGAGGGTCTAGACATTGTCTTTGAGAGGAAGACTGCAATGTGAGATGACACGCTATTTGTCAGAGATCAGAAAATGTGAATGGAAGAGAGCTACAAAGTATGCCTCAACTTTTGGAAAAGTCTCACCAGGAGTCTGTACATTAGTAGAGAATAGAATCCTAATGCTGAATGCTGAATTGGAGACTACACAGTCTCTTCAAGGCAGCTGTTCTAGTGCTCCATTTCTTTACCAGTTTTGTAGATGTTGCATTTACTCTTTTATGGTCTTTTTACTCTGTACACCCTTCATAAATTTTTAAAGGTAGTGGTGTCAGCTCTTTAAACGCTTTGGGATGGAGTTTGCCAGACCCAGGTGCTTTGAAAACTTTACAAAGAAAAAGATTGAGTAGAACTATACCCAGTTCCCTTCATGTACAACACATCATTTATTTCTGAAGAGGGAGGTCAAATATCAGGAGACATATTAAGAAATCCAACTCTTAAAATAGGGGATCTCAATTGAAAATGGTTCCTATGGGAATTGTCAAGCTGACTGATCTTCAAAGCTTTAATATTTTTTGTCCCTTGTAACTGTAGATGGTTCAGTCAGCTTCTCTATGATGGAGAGCTTAAGACTCTTAGGATCTATTGGTCCCTGCAGACCATAAAGGTAAATCCAGTCTGATAGAGTTAGCAAGGCATTCAAGGATTCCTAATGCCTGGGAGAAAAAAGGAAGTAAACTCCTGGGATTGTTTAAGTCTCATCCAGAAGTCTGGAGCTGCACAGACATGAAGCATAGCAAAGGTAAATTGGAGTTCTCAAAATTCAGACCAGATCATTTTGCTTGAAGTGGAAGTGTTCCAAGTGGAAGTATTTAGGTTCTTCTGAAGCATTGAGGGGATGATGCTCGTTTTCCTTGCCTTGTAGAGAGCTCCTTGTATCTGTGTGTTAAAATCTGTTGCGCTCACCAAACTTAAGTGAGCTGTAGAAGAATGTTGAAAATGCTTGAGTGATGAAGAATTTACAATCTTCCAGTGGATGGTTGCTCATGCTGACACTGAGAAGTCAAATAGTGTGCCACAGGATATAATGTATATCCTGAATTGGCAGAATGAAATTTACCTGCTGATGCATCTGGTTACACAGTGAGAATTTCAAGTTTCAAGTCAGACAAGGGTGCAAAAAGAATTATGCTTAAATTAAAGATAAGACATAAGAAGCGTAATAATTCTGAGTGGACTCCATGTTTGGCATACCTATAACTGGTGCTCTGTAAGGCAGAGGTTTTGCAATCAAGTTATTTTTACTTAAAACATGAAAATATTTTTGTCAATGTTGTGTCATGAGGGTCATTTTGGTTTTGTACACCCAGGGAGCACAGAATGCAGTTTTAAGCAAAATTGGCTATAATACATGCAAAGCATCCATGTAGGAATGCATTTTCCATTACAAATCAAATTACATTTTTGGGATACTAAACTGATAAATATTTGAAAGACTCCTTACAGGACTGAAAATTATATTCTCCAATGCTTTTCACTTGTATTCACGCTGCCTTGCAATTCAGTCAGGAGGCTGGCAGAGGAAGCCTAAGTGATTGTGGAGGTAGTGATCACCTTGAACACTGAGACTGACTTTGCCTCCCTTGCAAAGACGTGTGAGTGACGAGTAACTGATAAATTAGCCCTTAGCAGATTTTGCTTCCTGGGAAGATCATGCAGTTGTAATACCTGCTGTTACCATTGTCAGAAAAATGTAAGAATTCGGGAAATGCAGGAGAGTACTAGAAAGAAAACATTCAACAACTTTTTCAGAATTAATTCTAGTTTTATCATTAAAGTGAAGCAGGAAGAACGTTTTCAGCAGGGATCTGGACTTTTTAAAACCAAAATGGAACTAGATTACTGGTCAGACAAATCATGATATTGAGGGGCATTGTTTAAAATAAGAGTCTGAAAGGAAGCTGATAAGTGCCGGGAATATTCAGGTCAGATAATAGCAAATGTTGGTGATGTCAGCAACAGAAAGCTGGAGCTGTACCTCAAAACTGGACTTAGATTTCATTGGGAAAGCTAGGAGGGTTTTAAGCATCTCCCATAAGTCTTTTACTTTTTTTCTTCTTGCCCACAGTGCTGGCAGCTTGCAGGATCTCTGGCTGCTACCCAGCAGTACTGCTGCTCTGAAGCTGTAGAGATGTTTTGTCACTGCGTAGTCCTCAGGCCAAAAAAAAAAAAAATAATAAAAAAAGGATTTTCCTTGGCTGCAGTCCTATGCTGTGGGCCCCCACCTGCATCCCCTGGGGTGGTGTGGAGGCAGGAGAGCTGGGAGAGGGTGTCTGTGCAGACCCCTCTCCCTTTTTCTCTGAACACAGAGGGTCTGTGCCTGCTGGAAGTAAGCCAAGCCTGGAGAGAAGCAGATGGAGTTTAGAAGCAATCTCTGGGAAGGAAGCTATTGCAAATAGCTCAGTCTACCACCGAAACTTGAAACTGCACACTTTACCTGCAAAAAGTTTAGCTTTGGCAGAAAGCAAAGCAAAGCAAAATGACAAAAAGAAAGTCTTTTTCTACTTGGAAGTTATTTGGTTTGAGGTCTGTCAATAGCTGTTGCAAAATCTTCGTGCTACTGGTCTGGAGAAGATCCTTCTTTATGCACGGGCTGCTAAAACATCGTCTGCTACATGGGCACTTCAGGATCTCCTACTTTTCTTTGAAATATTTAGTATTAGTTGCAGTCAGAAACAGCATACTGGAAGAAACAGTACAGAGCCTTGAGATCTAGTTTAGCTGTTCTTAAATTTCACCAAATGAATAGCTGTGTCTGCAATTTGGCTAATGAGCAACACAAGGCAAAGAATGCCCTTGCCTTTCCTTAGAGATACTGTGGGGTTTTCCAAGGAGAGCACAGAGCACTCTTTCCCAAGTGGCAAATTACCTAATTTCAGTAAATTGCCTCCTTTCCAAGTTGTACAAGCAACTCTCTTTTATAGCCCTACAAGGAGATACTGCCAGGTGTTACACATAGTGCAGAAAATACATTATGATGCCAGTTGCTCCCAGACTAAAAAAAAAAAAAAAACCAAAAAAAACCACTAAACTCTTTTCCCTTTTAAAAACAAGTAATTTCATTAATATTTTTCCAAGCCAATGAGCAAGCAAAGAATATCTCCCTGCATACCAGTTTCAGGCACAGCTCATCCTTGGTATTTATTTCACGCAGAAGCATTAACAGCTTTTATTATATGTGTTTCTGATCTACTTGATGAAGCCAGAACAACACTAATCACTTGATTTGACTTCATTTGAAGTAGCTATTGTAAAGCTTATTTCAGAAGAAGTTATGAAGGGAGATATCTTTGTATCGGAAAAGGAAACAAGGAAAGGGTTTTTAATGCAATAAAGTGCTAACTCTTTTTTGTAACCTGTTTTATTTGCTGGGGGTTTCTTTGGGCGGTGGTGATGGTATCAGTTAATCCTAAAAAGAGGTAGAAGCTAACTTTCATTTATGTGCAGAAGATGGAGGGGAATCTACTTGTCCAGAATGTTTCTGAAAGATGATATTCTAGATATGCTCATACCTAATGAGCTGATTCTTGAGAGAGATTGCTGTCAAATGCAGGTGGTTGTTATGAGTGTTGTATATAAAGAAAACGCTTTCCAACTAATAGACATTCTCAGGAAAAACTAGGATTGTGTAAGTAGGAGGGCAAGGCTTGTTCAGAACAGCACCCACCTATCTAAGTCTTCCAAATACAAATTGCATCATTCTACCTCATACTCCAAATCTGTTAAATGTACAGGTATAAAGATGAGCATTTTAATGTGAAATGCTCCTGGACTTCTGTAGGAATCAGATCTGGATTCAAAGCTGTATTAGCTTTATAAGAATCACATAGTGTGTATCTCAAATAATTGCCTAATTTTGACTGTGATATTGCCCTTTTACTGTAATTCTGCCATTTTCCATAGATATAATTTGGTATTAATGGCACTATTAAATGCTATTGCTTGCAAGATAAATAAGTAATGATTTCTGAAGCATGTGTGTGGTCAATACTATATGAAGACAATATTTTATGCAGTTTGTGTTTGAATTCATGCTTTGTTACCTTTATTGTTATTGATTGCTATTTTATACCAGAGCTGTAGTTTGGAATAAAAAATAGGTATGCTTTAATTTAAACTGAACTGGAGCCTGGTTCTATGAGTGTATTTGTCCTTTCCAGAGATGCAAACCTGCAAAAGGCTGCTGTGTAGTTAATCCATTCAAGTTTGAATGGGAGATACCACATGTATCGTCTTGAAAGTATTAAGTAAAATGAGTACCTGCAAGAACTGAGTAACTATTAATACGTACAGAAACGTTCCCCATGAGTAATATACTATTTGCAGGTCTCTGGAGATGATTTATTTTAATGCAGCTTGAATGTAATATTTCCATTTGCAAACAAATTTGATCAAATACGATAAACATAGTGCTGCAGTCTTAATGTAATTCTATTACCTGTAAGCCAGTACATAAAACAGTAATGCAGATGTCTAACAAAAGGCAGAGTGGCTTCTTCAGATTTGCTGATAAATATCATGTAAGTCTAATAATCAAGCACAAAAGTAAGAGACAGTAATATCCTTAGTCTTGTCAAAACATAAACAGAATATAGATGAAGGTTGATGCTTTGAGTAAAAATGCATGCTAGATTTAGTGTAAGGAATAATGATTTCAAGCTGAAATTCAAAAACTAATAAAAATATCCTTTGATAGCCCAATATACGGCATATCTTGGGAAGTACAAGCTGATCTGAAATAAAGATCAGGCAGAACTAGATCTGCCATATATTTGGTTTGGGTTTTTGTCTTACTGTACTTTATTTAAGCCAAGCAGGGGCCGGAGCACAAGCAGCTACTAGATGACAGCTACTGAAACATTGAATCTAAGAGGCTGAGGAGAAATTTGACTTTTTTCCTCCTGATTTTTTCGCCTTGGATTTAATCATAGAAGTGTAAAACTTTTAATCTCTAAAATGGCAATGTTATTAGATAGCTTGGAGAAGTGTTGGAAGAGAGAAAGATTTTTATCACAGCTCTAAAGTTACCAAATGCTTTTATTTCTGCAGGGTGCAGTTGATGGCGTAACTTTTTATCCAGTACAATGCAAGTCATGTATGCTGATGGTTTTGAAGAGAATGCAAGACAGCAAAGGTAAGACTGTGCTAATTCTGAGCTACATCCGCCACTGAAGGGGGTGGAAAGAAAGTTGTCAGATATGCAATTCAGGAATATTAGAATAAATAGGTGTGTGTGAGAAGCATTTATGGAAAAAAAAACTCCACCCAACCTGTAAGAAGAAATTGAGTCCATTGTCTCTACTGTTTCAGTGAAGGGATTAGAAGCTTTCTACATTTTGATTAGAAGAAAATTAAATAATTTTCCTGTCTGTCAATTACACACTATTTTTGCAAACATGTCGGTACTTAGCAGTTGGAATCAATGAGACCGAGATATGGAGATGTGAAATGCCTATTAAAAGAAAGAAAGCAGCATTAATTTTGTTAAATTAAAAGTGGAACACCTCCTGATTTAAAGGAATGATCTCAAATGAACGGGATAAAGCCCATTACTGTCACAGTGGAAATTCCTGTTGACTTTACTGACAGGTGGGTCCCACCCATTGTGAAATCAAAGGAGTAATCAAATCAAGAGCGATTAAGTTTCTCCCAGATCACACTGGCAGATGAGCACCATTCTGCTTGAAGGAAACAAAAATGAACAGAAACTTTTTCTCTTCTCCACCCCTCTTATCATGCACGACTTCTGAGCTTTGGGAGCTCTTGCTGTCTGGCTGTCTTGATCAGGACGCAACAGCTCAAAGTAATTTCATGTTTATATTCTTCCTGAAGGGAGTTTTAGCAATATACTGGAATAAAAGGAAACAGCATGAGTCTGATGAGGCTGCTGCTGGAACTTATTGCAACATACTGCTGTTCTTCTTTATTATCTCTCTGCTTTCAAACATACCTCAGCCATAGGTCTACCTTGGTACTGTCATGTAACTCAGCAGCATGTCATGTAACTCAGCATACATCTTCTCTGAATGTATGTAACCACGTTTTTGTATTCTGTTGGGTTTGCACATTGGTATACACAAGATTAGAACAGGGATCATCAGCTGCAGACATCCTCTGTATGAAAATATTATTCACTTTAGGAGAAATTTTTGTTTGGCTGTATGTTTTTGTGGTTTCTTTGAAAATTTTACCTGTTCTGGCTCAAAAAATACCCATCTGTCCCCTAATCATCTTGGTTGTAGCTTTGGAGAACTGCACAGTATCAGCAACTAGTCCGGTAGGTTGTATCTCAAATATTTTCAGTTGAGTGTTGCCTGTTAAAGCGTACTGGTTACTTTTCAACTGAGAACTCACTGGGGTAGTGCCCCAGGGTTAAGGACATGTTGTGCTACAACAGCACATGCAGCTCTTCCCCAATCTATCCAGAATAATAATTTCTGTTATTATGTGCAAATCACCAAGTTAGGCACTTTGAATACACCGTCATTTGATAACAGGTCTAGGATCCCTTGATTAGTCAAGTTCATGATACAGGAAGGTCCACAGAAAGCAAATGAACTACTCGATATGTACAAAGTGTATACGTAAGAGTATGTGTGTACACATGTGGGACTTGAATGTGGGGAGGTTTTTTTGGTGGATAATCTTAAATTGCTCTCAGTGGAATGGATTGTGTCCTACAGGCTGCCAGAAAGGAAAATCATTGCTAAATAAAATATTCAGCGGGATTACTTACAGTGCTCAAATATCCAGCCAAATGTCCTCCCTTAAGAAACAAATTTCCTCTTCTTGTTATTTTCAAAAGTCAAATTGAACTTTATATAGCACCTCTAGAAAGTGGAGGAGCACAAGTCCACATTTCGGAGAAGCATATGATTATAGAATTTAATCTGACTAGGCCAAACCTCTCAGGAAGATTGCATCTGAGTCTGTAAGACTTGGCAAAACCTCAGAGTGAGATAAATGTTTCTGCTTTTTCTGTTAAAAGCAGAAATATTCTTCCATTTTTCTGTTGACTGAGAAAATTCATCTAATTTCTGGTCAGAGAAAAATGGAAGAATAGCCTGGCCTAAAAAGATTGGTTTTGTGTGTTATATTTTATATAAAAAAGAAAAATAAAATGAAGGACCTGAGAAGGCTTGTCTGTAACTCACCTTTTCCATTTTAGCCTTCACACTGGCAAGTTTACCTGAAAATCAATATTCTATATTGAAAAAAATATGTTGTGTGTCAGTAATATTCTCAAGCAATATAGATCTTAAAGAAAAATGCCAACACTTGCCAGGTAAATATTTGTAATGAATAATCTGTCTGAACCCCTGGGGAAACTGCAGATCTGGAAGCAATGGCCAGCTTCTCCAGTAGAAATCTTGAGCAGCTATTCTTCCCCTTCTCCCTCATTTTGTTTGGTGTTGTTGTTGTTGTTTTTTTTCTCATTGTATTTACCATGGGGCTGCATCGTTACTCTTCCTTTGGCAGCTGTGACTTTTCTTCTTGCAAATGTCAACCCTCAGCAAAAAAACAGCTCATAAGCAGTAATTACAAAGGCTGCCCTGCAGGAATAGGGCACTTACTACAGAGCAAAGCGTGCCAGGTACTCTGGCAGCTTTCTGTTGGTCTCAGTTTGTCATGTGTAAATAGAAAGAGATGATAGGACTTTATTTGAGCGGGTAGGCATCCATAGAACAGCGGTGTGAGAGCCAGGCAATTGTTTCTCATCTCTCTGCTATCATTTTATCTGGGGTATATGTCACCTAAACTTTCTATGTTTCAAGCAATTCTGTCAAATTAAGGTGTTCATACCTGCCTGTGTCTTGTAAAAAAAATTTAGGATCCATAATACATAAAGTCTTCTTGATCTTATACTATGAGGAGGCAGCTAAATGATGATTGGATTCTTTGCACTCTTGAATAGAAGACCTGCAGGATTTAATCTTAAATAATTGGTCATTTGTGCCTACTACAAATGTGGATTGTCTCATCCAGGGAGGGTGTGCTAGAAGAAAATCTTCAATTATTCTATTCTGCATCCATACCTGTAGTCGAGGCCTCAAAATATCCTGCTGTTACAGAAGTAATCTCTCCAGAGCTAGACTGTCCACCAGTTGCCAATATTTCAGCTCTGCATAAACCCTGGATTGATATGAAAGTCACTAAAGTCATCATGAAGACAAAGTAGAATGATTCTCTTATGTCATGGTGGGAAACTGGAAAGTGGAAATTGGTTTTGTATTTAAAATTACTGTTTTCTCACGGTGTGCTTAAAAACAAATGCATTCTACTCTACATGTAAAGTAACACAGAAGATTTAATCTGGAAAACCCATGATAGCTATCATCTGGGAACCTAAGTCAGAATCTACATTAGTAAGGATCTTTGCTGCCGATGCTTGAAGGTTCCAACCAGATTCTAGAACGGGAAATTATGTCTCATTCTGAAGAAAATGAAGAGAAGACAAAACCTCAGCATCGCTCATCAGAATATGGAAAAACATTCAGGTTACGTATTGCTTGTAAATTAAGTGTTTGGATTATCCTTGCAATTTTATGGACATTAGAGCTTTTCTGTAAAGCGTACACCTTGCAACTGATTTTTGCATCACAGTCTGGAAGCAAATGTTCAGACGATGAGGACTTCAATACAGAGCGCCCCAATTTTTTAATTTATATACTTGTTTGTGTATATATATATATGCATTTATAATTTTAAGGGAAACTGTTTGTAATGAAAATGGATACTTTCCCCCACCCTAGTTAAATTGTCATTGCACCCTTCAGATTCTTTAGGGGTAAGGATCACCTTTTTGTAGCACAAGTTTACAGCCCCAGTGCAATACAGCCTTTATTGTGACTGGTTACATAGGGCTACCTCATTCAAAGAATTAAAATCAGGGGCCTTTTGGAATATTAAAATAGCAGAAAGATGAGATTTATTTCATTCTTTTAGTATGTCCAGTTTTCTCAGTGTTTCACACTGTAATGAAATTACAAGAGGGGGCAATATGTTCTTTCATTCCTCAGTTATCCCTGTCATTCTGCCCCCGTGATGTAGTGCTGCAAATGATCCATCTCTAGCTTAATTTCCTAATTTCAGCTCTTCAGCCCTACCTGCCAGTTGCAGCTGCTGACTCTCTGTGCCGGCTCTGTGGGTGATCAGAGCAGGGGAAAGCTGCCCGTGCCACACAGCAGCCGTCTAAAGCAGGTGCTTTCTCTCAGCTAGAATTTTTCATGCTACCACTGCCCTGCCCTGTTCACTTGGCCCCTTGTGAGCACGTGTGCCTCTGCCATTACTCGATATGGCCAGCAAAGGGGCAAATCCTCTCTGGATCATGTGAAATGGCTGCTCCCTTCTTTGTCAGGGTGTTGCAGCTGCCTCTCCCTTTATGTAAAGCTCTGATCACTGACTTCCACGTA
The DNA here is from genome assembly GCA_026546715.1 of Gallinago undulata. NCBI lineage: Eukaryota > Metazoa > Chordata > Aves > Charadriiformes > Scolopacidae > Gallinago > Gallinago undulata. The sequence goes on along the minus strand of JAOTQQ010000063.1, from coordinate 7,193,960 downwards.
GTTAGGCAACAGTGTTTGAAGCCTTTCCTTTCTTTTCCAGTTATTTACTGTGAATTACAAGACAAACAGAAAATTAAACAGAAATGCTCCACAGCTTATCATAAGCTTATTAGAACGCAAACTTTAAGTAGTAAACTAGGTTTGGAATGGAAGTAGCATGTTTTCCCATGGAGAGAAAGACAAGGAAGGAGACTGAGACTGTCTGAAGCATTTCATGGACTTAATGATTCTACCATTGATAAGTGACTGTTATGACACTCAGTGGAGATTCAGAGCTGTAATTGCTTGGCTAATAGAACAAGAAGTCTATGAGTAACAAGGACAAACAAATACATTTAAAAAAATTAATATACCATGTTTGCATTCTGTAATGATAACATCCAGCATATCCCCACCCTGGATCTAGGGCTTGATGTCCAGTGTAGTGATGAGCATATGGTTCATTCCAGAAACAATTCAGATTTTTGCACAGATAGGAGAAGATCCAAGTTTGCTGTTGGTGCTTTGCCTGAGACTTCTGTGGGGGAATAAAGGAGATTTACTTGTGTGTTTAAGAAAACTAATTTTCACTTTGTGTAGCAAAATATGAGTGTTGCATAGCTTAGTATTTTCTTCAGTTTGCTTTAGCATACATTTTTTTCCCCTTTGTCAAGCAGAAGTCTTACCCTAAAGAATTTAAACTAGATTGTTGTCGTGGTTTCAGCCAAAATCACTGCAACCAGACCAACAGATGGCCCTTCCCCCCATCCCCCCAAAAGAGAGGAGAGGAAGAGATACAGAAGTTTAGAATGAACTAAACTACTTTAATGAAGAATTAATATTAAAATAAAAAAGAAGATAATGAAATAGATACAATATATACAAAACTGTATCAAGCTCCCAGTATAACAGTCCCGTCACTGGCAGGCACTGGGGAAGTCCCAGACAGAACTCAGTGATAGACAGGAGCTGGATCCCAGCTCTGGAGTCAGGAACACACGGATCGGGATCAAAGGCAAACGAACAGACAGGGGCCTCTTTGGACATTGGCCATCGCAGGAAGAGAGTTGACCCTTTGATCCCTCAGCTTTTATACCGAGCATGGGGCAGATGGGATGGAACACCCCAGTTGGTCAGGTTTGGGTCACCTGTTCTGTCCCCTCATCCCCACAGGTGGGACCCCTCTACACTTTTCCATTTCCGACCCTCTAATGGGCAAATAACGAGAACTGGCTGACCTTGGTTGTTATAGCAATAAATCTAAGCAAGGGCCTCTCTGCGCACCCTTCCTTGGCATGTAGCACAAACATTGGCCTTATCATCCTGAGAATGAGCAGTTTTCTCCACAATATGCTGTTAATTTCAGAGAGTTAGAGGAGGCCTAACTAAAATGTAAAATTACAGAACACAAAATTAGTTTGGTTTTACCTCAAACCAGAACAATTGTTTTCCAGGTAGGGACTAAATAATTTAGAAGAATACAGGAGTGAGTTTAGACACACACTTGAGTAGTATTTCTCCATGTTACCAAAGGCAGGAGAGAAGGCCACCCACGCTGAAAGTCCAAGTACGGTGTCCAAAACTCATAAATTGTCTTTAGCTTTTTGTGTACTTTCTCACAGTGTATTTTCATGTATCTGTGGTGCTGTGGCTGCCTGTCAGGTACCTGCCACTTATGATTTAAAGTACAGCTGTGAGAAGTTGTGAAAAAGGTATGTGTTGCCAGCAGAGCTGGTGAAAAGTACTTTTCAGTCTGGTTAGAAAGAAATAATACATTGTGACAAGCCACAGGAGTGAAATTGTCCAGAACCAAAAGATTGGAAGGGATTTGATGAAGTGGTTGAGTATGTTTCCAAAGCACATATTACCTCCTGATAAGGCAAGAGACGACATGGCAGCAAAGAGTGCAGTCTCCAAAAAAACATACCAGGAGGAATCTTGAGGCTTGCAGGCCTCCAGGCCCTATTTCACCAGATTAGTTGGCTGAAGCTATGACTTAAAGTAGAAAGTGTGTAAAATTGAATCTTGTGATTTCAAAGGATATACATGCATGCCTGTGTATGCATACATATGTATGTAGGCGTGTACACACACACGCGCGCACCCTTCCAAACAAGACAAACAGCAGCCCCTAACAATTTATTTTCATCAAATACCAACTGTCCTTCTTGGGACCTCACATGGAATGCTCTGCTCCCTCTGATAGGAGACATGCCAGGAACATCTGTTGGAGGCAGAGCCTGGTGGGCATCACTGCACAGTGTGAGGCTGGTTTAGGATCAGCTGTGGGAAGTGGTAAGTTGGCTGGGTTTAGAAGTGCAGAGGAGCCTGTTGGTTTTTTTTTTTTTTTTGGTTTTATTTTACTGTCTTGTCCTCAAGATTCAAGCTGCTTTTCCTTTTTCATAGCGGTCTATTTACTGCCAGTCTGGAGAGAGGGGAAACCTGAGTATCGCTTTTTTAGCCTCTGTGGGTCTTCCAGCTATAACGATGGCCCTGCCTTGAACCCCAGGCAGAGCAGCCTGCTGGTCTTTGAGCTGAAGCACTGGTAAAGTGTCTTAAAGTATGTGGTATGGTCAACACACCACGGAGGGAAGTAGAGGAGGCAAGTTCCCACATCCACCTCATGCACAGTGGCTGAACATTATTTTGTTGTCTTTCTGAAGGGATAATCCTGCAGTTGTGGCTGTTGCTGAACCAGCAAACTACCTTAGCCATTGATATTTTACTGTAAACGCAAGCAATAAAACCAGCTCTATTTTTACTTACCTATGTGAAGTCATCTGGGCTCTAGGCCAAGAGAAATTTAGATGACTGTCCCTATTAAGACAACGGGGACTTGAATCTCTGTGAATGAGTCATAGGTTTCCCTTGTCTCAATGATTTACTTTTTCAGTGCCTTGAACCACCTAATACTTTGACAATTAAGTACCATCAGAAAAGAAATCAGAAAAATATGGAAAAACACTTGGGATATTGCTTCTGAGCTAAGTACTGATACAGCTATAGGGATATTGTCCTTGCACAATCAGACCCATGAAGTGACAGCAGTAACAGCAATTTAATAAACCGTTAAGAAACTGTTCTTTTTTTTTTTTTTAGAGGTGAATCCACACTTTATATACTACAGCACTAATTTTCTCACCTCAATATTGCACAAGTTCTATATGCAACACTCCTACCACTAAAGCTAAAGGAAAGGAGGAGGGTTTTTTTTTTGTTGTTTGTTTTAAAGGGACTTATGTAATGAATTACTTCTCCTTTTACCTTTTATTAAAAAGAAAAAAAAGATAAAGGAGAGGGCAGGCATTGATGCCCAGAGAATGTCCCAGGAATATTTCCTAAGAAAAAACACTGAAATGCAGAAGTCTGTGTGCCAGAAGGATTTCCAAAGTGTTCCGCAGCAGTATAGTTGAAATCTTCTCTCATAACTCCAGCAGAGATGGAAAAACAGACAGAGAATCCATCCTTCATATTTTAGAGTTCAAGCTCAAGACGAAAGCGGTGAGATACCTGATTCCAGTTTTCATAGCAGTCCAAGAAGGCAATTTAAAATTTCTTAGCGTCATGGCAACAATAAAAAGAGCATAAGGAGAAAAAAAATAGACATTTAATACCTACAAAAAAATCATATTGACATTGACACATTCTTATTTTCCACAGTATTTTCTGAGATTGTGCTGAAATGGAAGACTTTTAATAAAACAGTTAATATCTCGCCATAAAAACAGATATAAAGAAAAGCCATTTCAGAATATGTGCAGCATGCTATGTATGTGAATGAAGGGAGGAGTAACAAATTTGCCAAGCAAACTAGGTAAAAGCAAGATAAACAATAACAACCAAAGCACTGTTAATATGTGGCACAACATACACTTTCTTTAGCTGTATAATTCTTTTTTTTGGCATAGATTTGAAAATATTTGTTGCAGCAGGAGTATGAGGTCTCTGCTTTCTCTATAAGCCTTGCACAGATAGTTTCCAATTACTGAAGCCAAGTGCTTGGTGTGATTCAAGAAAGGGATTGGCCACTTATAGGAAGAGCAAGAATAGAATTGTGCAGCCATACAAATTGGAATTATAAAAGGCGATGTGCTTCAAAACTGTTAAAAGCCCCCATACTTCCTATAACAAGCCAGCCTTCAACTAATTTGTGTGAGAGGGGATATTACCTGCACATATATGATTCTGTTGCATCGGTTTTACCCTGATTTTATAAGCTTTATTACTGCCCTCTGTGACTCATGCTCAATTAAATCTATGGCCATTGACCTAATTCAGCATACCACCACCTATAATTTCATCTTCCTAAATTTTCCTGTATATTAAGCTTTTCAGTTCAGCTGGAGTTCACACACACAAAAAAAACCAAACCCTTATAGTGTTGGATTGAAGGTGCTTTGTTTAATTTTGTTGAATGAATGGCTATCTCTACCACCAGGCACAACTAATCAAATATTTTGTCAGATTTCAAGTCAGGTTGTCAACTCGTGGTCCATAGCAGATGCTGTGAATTAGTACCTTTTGCAGTAGGAAATATGGCTGTTGCATAAACCAAAATATAAATAATCTCCCTGTTCTGTTTCAGTATATAATAACAAGGTGTGTGTTGGGTGCTGTTCTTGGGTTTTGAGGTCCTTTTTTTTTTTTTTTTTGTTGTTGATGATGTATGAGTTGAACTATATCAAAGAAAATAAAGCTTTCCTTTCTACTCCAGAGCTGGACACCGGACATTTTACTTTCAAATTGATAAAATGCTGTTATTTTAAATACATTTTTATATTCCACTGGCAAAGAAAATACTGATTAGCACAGAAATCCTCCTCAGTGAGCAGTCTCCAAATGGAGTCCATCCAAAATGTCCTGAAGTCAATAGAAAAATGCTCATGCTCTTCATCTGATATTGGATCAAGTCTTATTTTAGCTATCCAAGATTACTTTCACATGTTTCTGGCATGTTTCTGGATGGTTTAGATTTGTATGTAAATCTGTACTTACTAAAGTATTTGAAATCAGTAAATAAGTAGTCACGAGGAGAATTTTTCCCCAATTGAAGTAAAAAGGAAAATTCCCACTGACTTTTAGAAGCCAACATTTTTTTTTTGCTTTGTTTAGTTGTGGGCAGGGTGGGATGGAGTGTCTCTCTTTTATTTTTTTTCCAGGTTTGTCCTTTTTCTCCTCATGAGCTGACAAAATGATCTACATTTGTATTACCATGTATAGGGAATTAAGGCACACAGTTTCCATTAAGAATGATCTGTTACCTTGAAAAAATGTTAATGCTCTTATTTCTGCCTTATTATTCTTCATTAAATTGTTAATAGTAATGGAGTTGCATGCCTAATTGCACCCTAATGAAAACTTGTCCTTTTATCTATGGTTAGGAACAGATCCATGGGCTAGGCATTAGGAAGAAAAGAACTTCCAAAGGAATGGTGGGATCTCTTCTGAGAGAGCTCTAAGAAGAGAAAACTAGAAAATCTAGTTGTTTATCACAGCTTTTCTTTACTATCCTTTTCTCTAGTGACTTACAGATCAGAGTTAAGTTTCACAGCTTGCATTTAATGAACTAATTTGGATTGTGACTTGTATTAAAATGCTGAACAGAACATTTTCTATTTGTGTTTGTTTTTCCGCTTCGAAACCATCCAGCAAACTTTAGACTCCTTTAATTACATGCCAATTCCCAGCTCTGTATGCAGAATAGAACTATATGTTTTATAATAGAACTATATGACAGGCTGAGGGAGCTGGGGTTGTTCAGCCTGGAGAAGAGGAGGCTCCGGGGAGATCTAATAGCGGCCTTCTAGTA
>JAOTQQ010000063.1:7127477-7188072 GCA_026546715.1 Gallinago undulata | reverse complement strand
GTCCCTGTGACTGCAGGGGGGCCGGACTAGATGACCTTTGAAGGTCCCTTCCAGCCCAGATGATTCTATGATTCTATCATTCCATGTTCTTCAACCATACTCACAGGACTGGCTGGCTTTTACTCCGATACAGAAACAAAAAAGCTAGGAGAACTGTCATTTATTTTACAGCAATTTCAGATAACTGTCTCTTGTGGTGATAAAGTATTGCAGAACGGAAAGATGAAACATGTTACTTTTTTAAGAGAAAAGATGAATATTTGCTATTAAGGGGTGCAAGGACTAGGAAATAGACGCTACTTCTATTCTTGCAAAATAAAAAATCCAGAGACTTGGAATGGTCCAGGTGAAGCTGAAGAATCAGTGTTGATGGTGGGACCTTGTAATGTGTCGCATGAAGGATGCAGTTAGCTGAAGATGTTAGTTTTGTGTTTGTGAAGTTTTCTTTGTATTATGCTATGATTTCCTGTGGCATTTTAAGCAATAATCCCGTTATTTACATTCAGATGGGTTCTAAATAGTCTTCCATACAAGTAGCTATAGATAAAACTATACATTTCAATAAGGGCTGCAAAAGGCTGTCCACAGTGAATGCTTCTCTGCCCTGAAAATTGATTATTCCACACTCTGTATTTTCCGAAGCCATTTAAGTGCATCAGATAGTTATAGATATTTGACATGCTAAGTGATGGTCTGGCTGGAGTAGCACTTGTGTGAGGTAAGTGGATTGTTTCCAGTAAACTTGGCACATCCATATTGTTAATATGCTACCACCTACCTTAAAAACAGTCAGTCAATTTGTTGCATGACATTTTTGGATTAAGTGGGTTGTATGGATTAATTGTGCTCATTCTAAATGTATGTCATTGATTTTTATTTTTTTTTTTCTAAAAGGCCTGCCCTGTTTTTTTTTTTTTTGCTTCTTCATAATTGATTTTTGGCTTATAAAGCACTTACTGTTTAACACTTATTGCAAAATAAAAGGATAAAAAGCAATAGATTGTGAAAATTTTTTGCAATCTGTCCTTCCTCATCATCACAGTGTTTGCAAGCAGTTGTGCCTTACTGGAAATAGTGATTATTGCTGAAGTATGTAGGAAGCCAGAAATAAGGGCAACAAGGTTTTTTTTTTCCCATGGTAAATTCATTATTTAGCATTTTCAGAGCTCCAGTGGGACATCACTGAATCAGGTGGTGAAATAATAAATATGAAATTCCTGATGAATAAGTGATTTCCTTCTTGAAGTTGCAGAAAGCATAGGGAAATAGCTAGGAAGTGGAGTGGAATGGCCATAAAATTTTGTTGAAACTGTTGATCGTATTACTCCATTGCACTTGTTCTCATTATAGTTCTCTTCACTGAAAAATGTGCTAGAGACATACTGCCGCTGCAACACATATTGGTGAGAAAAAAGTGACTTAGAGAGCTTGAAATAATTCAGCTTATCTGTCAGTGGCCAAAGATAGCTTGACAGAATTGTGTTTCTGCTTGGTCTGAGGGATAAGTCACAATTTCAAAATATCTCAAGAGCAGCCAGGACAAAGTACTAGGGTTTGATTTTCCTGATATAAGCCTAAAGCCTTTCAAATCTGGTGAAGGTTTCTGAGCCTTTGTTTAATAGCTAAGTGACAGGAGATTTGGGTTATCTTTTCAAAAGCTGAGAGAATATCTGAGATATACAACTATGTGTTCAGTCTGATAGTTTAAAGAAAATCTGTTATGTTGGAGAGTCCTATTATTTTTTTTTTCAGTTTTATACAAGTTTCTTAGCTTTTTTCATGTCTGGTTCTCTCTGGTATTTAATCAGATTTGAAGTCAGAGTTACATGAGCGAGCAATGTCCTATTGACTTCCATGGAGGTTTTGCTGATGAGAAGACACTGGGCTTTGTGGGAGTATAGCTCCATGCTGAAGGGCTAAAATCATTAGTGCTGAAGTCTATTGATCTAGCACATGAGTTGATGATGCAAAATAGAAATAGTTGAAGAATTTATGACCGGAGCATTGGCATGTCCGTCTGACTCATCCTGCTTTGCAGTGATATTTGGGAACAGAAAACTTCTCCAATTTCTGAGGCATGTAACATTTTGTCCTGTAGCTCTAGTCCTTTATAAAAGGATTGAAGATATTTTCTTAATTTATTCTGGATAACGGGAAGTTGCCATATCTTATGACATCTTTAAAAAGACCAATCATACTTGTAATTGCTTAATTAATCATAGCATGAAAGGGGCACACTCTTCAAGGACATTTACTTTTTTTTCTTGCCTACAAAGTTTGGTTGGCTGCTTTCTTTATCAAAGCTAACTGTTTGATAGTGGAAAATATAGCTAGGATGGTTGATCAAACAGGCACAAGATCATCATTGACACTTTTTAGTGTAAGATGACTGACCTCTAAAGCCTAACTAGATATTTCTAGCCCATTGGTATGGATGAGTGCATGTGATCGCTGCCCCAACTGTCAGAATATGCCCTTCTGTTTCAGCCAAACACAGATTAAAAAAAATTCCCACAAACCTAAAATATAACAGAAATCTTAAATGCAGAGATGAGCATCTTGGCAAATGACGGAATGCCTAATTTGAGAACAGCCTAGAATTCAGGTTTGCTGTACTGGTCAATGGACTCATTACTTCTCACTGCTGAGAAACATGCTGCTTTCTTTGTCACACAACCTGTCTCATCTCATTAGCACAATGACTTGAACATGTTGACAGCATGTAATGGTTTTCACTGCATATGTTAAGAAGTGATTTTAAACCAATTTGCTGGGTTTTTTGTAGACAGAGTGTGACTGCTGATTGTTGCTAAGGTCCCCTAACAGTTATTCATTTACCACGATTCCTATAGGTAAAATATGAGACTGTGAAACAGATGATACAATGCACCAGCATGCCTGTTTCTTTCTCTGTATGTTAATGCACTCCCACTCATTCCTGACTGGTAGCTCCGTACGTTGTGGTGAATGCATTCAGACTGAATCAACATTCAGTGACTCAACAGACAGCTTCTGCGTTGGCTCATTGTTTCCTTGAATGCTATTAAAGCATAGCTAATTCTCAGAGCTGAAAGTTTAGGATTTTCTGAATACGTTGTCTGCATCTGATAAACATATTTAAATATTAGACTTAATTCTTCTTGTTAAGTACCATCTACTTTAATTGATCACGTTTATATTTTTTTTCCATAGCATTAATGGGGTGATCAAACCTTTCAAGAAAGGTCTTACCTGCCCATTCTATGTATTTACTATTACCAAGAAGAAGCTCACTGTTTAGGAACCTTAAATAATGATCTGTGTATTTAGTGGTGACCTGTTTGAGTGCTAACCAACATTCAGAGGAGAAATGTTTAAAGGGAGATATAAAACCACTTTTCAGATTGTCTCATCTCTGATAGCGAATTGCCTGTAAAGAGCTGCTTTAAGCAATGGTGCTGTTTTTTCACATTATTGCTGCTAGATTTAATCTTCTGTCCCGATTTTAGACTGTATGTCTAATGGGATACTGGCACATACTAGAAAGCTGTTAAAATTCTCAAGTCCTATGGTAATACTCTGGCTCATTGGTTGTGGGTGATGTTCTTTGCACTGTTGCTCTAAGTGGAAATCACATGAGCAAAGTTAAGCAGAGATTTGCATTGTTTTCAGGCAGCACTATGAATACTTATACTTAAGTTCTATCTGACTCAGTAGAATTAATTGGAGAACTGCTTTTATTTTATTATTTCTCTGGAGAACCTAAAAAAAAAAGTTCCTATATCAGCATCACCTTTTTGATGGAAGATTTTAGGTTTGTTTTTTGTTGTTTTTTTTTTTTTTTTAATAAATCAAGTCATACAGAATTTCATTCTCCCTCACCAGTGAACACTTTGACAACACTGGCAACTACAATGACAAATTAAATCTGTAAGTGTTCTCATGAAAATTGTCATGAAGCAAGAGGGATTTTTAAGGGGAAAGGAGAGACCAGTTGTAACATTCTTGCATTCATCTCTGCTGAGAATGGAATTCTTTGGAAGGTTCATGCTTAGGCCAATGAAACCCCTGTTAGTCGAATGGCTACTGAATACCTCAGGTAATTGCTGTGGAGTTATTTTTGAGAGAGGGATTGAAGTGTTCTCCCGAAGCTTGTATTTGAAATGTTTTCATTATTCCTCTGAAGCATCCATAAAGACTCTGAATTTTATTTTCATTATGATACAAGCATGTTTTTTTGAGAAGTAGACCTAAATGAATAACCTGCAAATAATTGGCAAGAAGAAGTGCTTTAAAGGTTGAAAGTCCATGTTGACAAATGACACAGTACCTTTTATTTCCATAAAAGTTTGTGTGTATAAAATTAGACCTTTTATGTCTCTGATTTATTTTCTCATGAGTTCATTTTTGGAATGATGTTATGACCTGAGATTGGCAAACCTACGAAGTTTGGAAAAGTAATGGTTACTCACTTACTTGGCAGATTATCAAGTTGTAAATGTAGAAAGGAAATATCTCATTTGGATATACGCATTCACAGCTCTCTCCTGTTCACTTCACTTGCTGGAGTCACAAGCTCCTGCACAGCACCCAGGTAGACAAGTGGAGTCTCCTACCTGGGTCCTGCTTGAATTTATTGGTATGCAGCCTTCAAATATGCTTCTAAGTCTTCTGCTTTGTGCTGGTTTAAAAGCTTACAACCTTGGGTCACAAATAGGGTTTGTCATGTACAGGGACTCTCCTCTAGAGTGCCACTGGCTGCATTTTATTTTGCTGCTTCAACATTTTTGATTTAGCTTCCTCCTGTTATATCTAGATCAGCTGGTAGCCTGTGGCTCCAAGCTGCTGTCATTTGATTTAACCACTCACAAATCAGTTCAGTCAAAATTAATTAATGAATTCCTGTTTCCTTCCTCCTGAGCTCTCCTAAATAATTCGTTTTTAATTTACTCAAAGTGCTAAAAACATTTGGTTTGGCATTATTTGTCCAAGGTGACTATGAAAATGGAATTTGTTCGAAAACCATCTGGAGAATCGTGCTTTTGAAATGCCTACAAAGTTGTTTTAAAATGCCTTGTTTTATTGAAGACATGGGGAAAAAATATAAGTCTTACTTTTAGAAGTGATGGAAGCTGAATAAGAAATAAATATGGCTTAATATCTATTTTCCCATGTGGTGAAATAGCTCTTGAGAAAAAGAAATAATAATAAATGTTGGACTTTGACTCTCCTGGAATTAAAGACACACTTGGCAGCAGAAACTCATCAAAACTATATCAGTTCTGATGTATATCACTATCCTTTTTCCTTCTGTGACACACCATAGGTAGGGAATATGCATACTACACCATCATATGAAGCTAGTAATTGTAGGGTCACTACAAATTTTATTTTACTTTTATAGATAAATGTTTTTATTTTAAAGGAGAACAGAAGAAAGGCATGCACAGCATCAGGGGAGTTGGTAGCTGCCTGCATTTTGGCTTTCCTGAAATGAATTTGACCTTTCAACAATGCTGGGATGATTTCTGTGACATTCCAGCAGCAGAAGAAAGAAATATTAAAGGAGATTTCAACAATGAGAGAATATGAGCTTAGCATAGCATTTGGCCCCTATTACTTTACTGTTTTTTATTTAAGTAGTAGCTTAATCACAGTTGGTAACTGTGGTTTTTCAAAGAAAATTGATAGCTGAAGTTACTGAGAAAGGAATCAGATTCTCGAGGTAATCTGAAACCTGCCTTTTTTTTTTTTAAGGCAAAAATTCCTAATCCCAGTCAGGTGAGCACTGCCAAGTGCCGCTGTAGTCTGTGCAGGTTATGTTCTGCTTTGATTCTTGTGTCGTAGCTTGGTTTTTAAGCTAGCTGGAGATATTACTCCAACTTTTTAATCCTTGTGGTGGAAAGAAGAAAATGAGTGCAAAATATACTTAAATATGAATTAAAGTATCACATTGTATGATGGCATTATTTCATAATGCTTATGTTAAAGTGCACTGGAATTCCTCTGCTGAGTTTGGTTCTTCGAGGTGGGGGATGATACAAAATTTGATATTTTATGTGGGATGGAAGGGTAGTTTGCAATGCAAGAGCTTAACACCCACTTTTTGGACAATGTCATCAGTTCTATTTCCTCTGTGCCCTTTGGTGAAGGAGAAGGGGGGGCAGTGAGGTGCGGATTCCTGTGTCCATATGGGGAAATTCAGAAAAGCTGAGCCAAGTTAAGAGTGTACATTAACTAAAATGAATCAGGCCTTTTCTGAATGAAGGGAGAAGATGTGCTTGTTGACAAGTGAAGCAGCATTAGTTTGTTCATGTTACAGTAAAAGAAAATAAGCCATTCAAATTTAAAGGATTTTTCTTAACCGTCACACTTTCAGTTCCTGACAGCCTTTTCGACTCTTTATTTATAGACAATTAATTTCAAGGGATAACCTTGATAGATAGTTGAGGTTGACCTCTTAAAATTCAGGGCATGCCCTGATTATTGTTCCAGATGACTTGTCAGATATCTCATGCAATCATTCTTAGAAATTCTCAAAACGTATTTTTGCATCTATTCACAAGTGTTTAAATGGCTCTGTGTGGTTTCAGCCATGCAGACATTTGCAGTGGAGGTGTAAATACTTGTTCTAGAGTTGGTTAAAGCACCATTGCTCTAGTGTAACGAGAGACCTGTCTTCTGCAGAAATGCCTTCATTTTGATAGTGCTTGTAATGTATATGTATTGCTGAGAAGTGAGGCTGTATGTAATTAGAATACAACATCTGGAGGGAGGCATTTGACTTTCTTTTATTTTATTTTATTTTTGGTTTTACATGCAAAAAAGGTAAAAGATGTTGAGATATATGTTCAGAAGGAATAGCTTCTGCTGCTTCGTAGATACACTATGGCTCTTTGCCATGAATAATATGATCCTGTGGTTTTTCCAGATTTGAGCTCAGCCACTGTTGATGTGGTGTTGGCAAACCACAAGGGAAAAAGTTAAGCTATTCCTATCACACAATCCTATTCCTTGGCATTTATCATCAATAAAGAGAAGGTATGTCTGGCATCTTTGCTTTCTCAGTCACTACAGCTCAGCCCCTGGAAGAGCAGACTGGCACAGAGACACTGACAAGAAGCCAGGGCTATGTACAAGCAGTTTATCCCTCTGTAGCTACTCGAGTATCCGTATGATTTCCCCCTGGAAAATGGAACATCTACTCATTTGAAAGTCTACAAATTGCCCTCTAACCAAAGACGTTAAAAATGGCAGTTGTTTTGTAGGAAATTTCAAAAGGTATATATTTGTTTGTGTGCTAGAAGAAGAAAATTATGACAAAGCAATGGATATCTTTTTGCATGTTATGGGTGCGCAAATATTGTGTGTTTTGGGTGTTTTGCAAATATTTTTGAACAAAAATAAATATTTTTTCCCTGAAATTATAGTTAACCTGAAACTGTTAAAAAAATCCTATTTTTTCCAAGTAAAGATTCAGGAGGAAAGAAAATTTCATCAACATTATTCAATTCCTTCAAAAGCCTACTTCTTAACTTATCAAAGATTCATTTTTTTATCTGCACCCATTTTCTTACACTTTTGCCCACCTGAATCAATAGTAATTTCCTCTCCATTTCTCCTGTAGAACTAGGGTTAAAAGATGGAGAATTTGACCTCTGGAACCGTGCTGAAATTGCGTTGCTTTTACTTCATGTGGTTAATATGAGCTCTGCATCCTTCTGTGTGTCCCCCGTTGCCAACAAGGCCCATGTGTGCTAGGATGCTTTAAGAACCACGCTTAGCTGAGAGTGGGTGCTGAGCACTCAGGGAGCCTATTCCTAACCTTCTTCCCCAACTGTTATACTTCTAGTCTTCCTTGGTGCAAAATGTTTTAAATTCAGCTCTTAGACTTGGCATTCAAATGGATTTTGAGCCTGAGACCTGGGAGCGTTTTTCTGCCCCCTTCCAGGAGGGTCTGCAGAGATGCAGTGCTCCTCACCCCTGGCTCTGTAGGAGAGCTGGGTCCTGGCCCCTCGCATCCTCCTGATGTGACCCAGCAACCTGCCTGGCTCCATCACTGACTCCCTCGATGGCTCTGCTTTGTTCATGCACTTGAGTTTTTTGTGTGCAACTGAGATATATTCAGTAAGTTTGAGACTACAGAAGTTTCTTGATTTTTCTTTGTACATCCCTTTCCGCTGTTCTGCCTGGAGTTGCCTGAACAGCCCTTTCCCCTCCTTGGTTCTTGCTTTCATTCCTAAAGGAGGCCTGGAATCGCCCCTGGCTTTACTACATGAGCAAGAAATTGGTAGCGGTTTGCCTTTATTCAGGAGGTACTATTTTACTGATGCATTGTCATTTTTCAGAATGGCTGCATATATAATATTTTAAAAACAAAATGGCAGTAATTGCTTGTGTTATTTATACTTTTGGAGTAAAAATAATTATAACTTTTACTGGGAATAGTTCTTAAATAAATATTTGTATCAATAATTAATTACTCAGTGGGAACTAATTGCCTGTCACAGTGATGTGCAGCATGAGACACCGCTTTGAGTGTAATAAATAGCAGGCTGTTCCCATAAACATATGTTGAAATCATAGGCACTGAGTAATGAAAATCGTGCATCATAAAGAGAACAGTATGGCAGAAATGCTGCAAAACAACCGTAATGTATCACAGATTCTGACTTGGCAATTACAAAACACATAGCTGCAGTGGAGCAGATTCCCAGCTGGCATAACTTGCTGTAATGACATCAAAGCTGACAACCACCAGTTTAGAATTTGGGTGAAAATTATGAAGTTCAGGTCATATATGTCAAAGTGCTTTCGAGGTGCATTCTGGAGAGGTTTCTGGATTTGGATGCTCAGCCGTTTTCAGTGCTGCTGTTATAAATACTCACCTTTTGACTTCACACTTAATTGGAATAGTTGAATTATGTTCAGCTGCAGCTGGGGCACAGTTTGGGCTTTGCATATCAGCCACTTTCTGCCAAGAGCACTACCTCTTTGCTTAGCTCATGGGCCAAGGCAGCAGTATGAATCCACCTGGAATCCCAGAAAATGTTGGTGGAAGATCTGAATTCCTTTCACAGTAGCTTTGTTATGGGCTTTTTCTGCTTCAGAACAGACTTCTCTTTACTTGGTAGCTGGCATTCCTTTTGTTCTACACAGGTTAAAATTAAGACTAGAAAGGACCAATCCCAAAAGTATTGCCATCCAGGACTGCTTCACTCAACAGAGCCTTCTTTCAATGAATGCTTGCAGAGTCATTTTAGGTAGAACACAGCCAGGGAAGATGCAAAAAGGGGAAGGTAACACTGAAAGACTGTGAAAAGCCACTGATGTTACTTGTTCATTACTTCTCTCTATTTATAATCATATGATGCTGAGGGATAGCGTGTATTGAGAATTTTTATGCTCAGTGTAAGGACCAAAAGCTTTTCTGTAGGAGGATGATAGTTGAGCAGCTATTCTTAAAACGGTATCAGTTTAAGTGCTTAGTGCTTGCACTGCAGAGTTAGCTGGAAGTGTAATGCTTCTGGATCTAATGCTGTAGGTTTGAACGTTCATACAGGAATGCAGACCCCAGTGTTCCAGCTATTCCAGGTAGTGTCTCTGAGCCTTTCTATGAATGGCTGGACAACCTGTGATTGATGATTTTTCGGTCTTGTGGAATACTTGTCCATTTTGTTTTGGATATCAGGGAATGATAAACCAGTAGCACAGCTCAGGTTTAGAAATATATCCCTACCTGTGAAAGAGACTCGGTGCAAAGGACAAATAAATGCACACTTAAGGATGTTATGTGTGAAAGGAGATAAAGCTGGACATGAACATTTGTAGACATATGAGTTAAGACAACGATGAAAATATATCCTAAATCACCAAGATTAAGAAAATTGCTCAGTTACACCTTGGGGTGTGCAAACTCCCTGACTAATCTGGGACTGATAGCTCTCTCACGCTCAGCAGCTCTCCCAATCAGTGCTTATCTGCCTTTCAAGCCTTCCTTATGAGTTATCACTGCTGTCCTTTATTGCTTGGACAAATGACAAATTGAGGCTTCTGTTTTTCTGCCAAACTCAATTTGTTTGCTTGTCTTTCACTTCTTCGACCCTCTCTGTCTTGACTAGCTCTTGCTTTCAGTCTGTACTTCAGACTAGTGTTCAGGAGTAAAGGCTGTCATTTCAGAAAGTCTGGGGATGGCATTCCCAGGTGTGGCAATTAAAGAAACCAAAACATTATTTTGCTTGTTTTGCATTGAGTTTAAAATTCTATAGTCCCTTGGTTAAAATGAGCAAGGAAGAAGATTTCAATAAGGAAAATAAAACATAGAAAACCAAACCTTCTATATATAAGGCTCTGACTAAAACCAGGCAAAATTTCTATTCACTTTGGAAGACAAAAAAATTTCACTCTGCCTTTGCATCTTGTGTGGTGACAGTTTTCTCATCTGTAAATGTTGCAACACATGTTAACTTACATAGGTTCCTGTTGTGTTACACTAGAAATAACTTTATCTCCCTGCTTCACGCCCCAATGCTTAATGAAGGATAAGTGGTGGGTACGCGGGATTCTAAGAGATTGGTTTGCATTCTGTAGCATTTTGAAATATTCTAGTTTTTTCTCCTTTGAATGCTAAAGGCTAAAGATGTTTGAAAGGCTAAAACCCATTTCATTTTTTAAATTTAAATATGCTTGCTGGAGGAAAGAACCACTGGTATGGGCCACCTTGAAAAACAAAAAAAAAGGGTTTTTTTTTTTGATCTAAAGGATTATAAGCAGTAGTATTAAGATTTTTTTCCCCTAAAAATTAAGCAGGGTATTACTGAGAAGGAGCGACGTGAGTAAATTTTGTATTAGACTCATATTTAAACCTAATATTTGCAGCTCCAAAAGAACAAAACCACCATTTGTCAATATTCTGCCAAGATTCCCAATTACAAGGGATATCAATCTTAATGCTTCAGGGTATGAACTCATTTCTTGCTAGGATTATGGAGATATTTTGTAATGTAATTTAGTGCAACTGGATAGATAATCCACTCTTTCCTCCTCCTCATTAGACATTTTCAGTGTGGGCCATTGCCAAAGGTAGATATGATTAAGTAATGTTTTTTTCTCCAGCAAGATAATCCCTAAACTCTTTAAAACTAAGATTTTTACCCGACTATTAAAAGCAAACAAAGCAATTTTTTAGGTTCTGTTCTATAAAGTGGTTTTAATTTTGAACTTTCAATTCTGTGAGTGTTATGGTTTTATGCTTTAGAGGTAAAAGATCTGTCTTTTTTGAGGAAAACGGTGACAGAACTGTCGCTGTCTGAGTTACATGCAAAGCGCAGTGGGCAGAGGGCTCTAACTGTGGCCTTTGGAAGTGAGGATGTAT
Source organism: Gallinago undulata (assembly GCA_026546715.1). NCBI lineage: Eukaryota > Metazoa > Chordata > Aves > Charadriiformes > Scolopacidae > Gallinago > Gallinago undulata. The sequence continues at coordinate 7,176,719 of JAOTQQ010000063.1, read as the reverse complement.
GGGATTATTTCAGTTTAGATTATTTGCATCAAGTTTCTACTTAAAATGCTTTGGTTGGGGACCGAATGCAGCGTGGGAGTCACACTGCCTATAAAAGATGTCTAGAGACAGTCATTAGTGAAGTCCCCAAAAAATCCTAGTAGGAATTCAAGTGAGCAGTGTTCATTAGCTAGATAAATCTCTGGTGATTTCAGCCAGAAATGACTGCTGCAAGGCAGAGGAGAAGCTAAACGGGGAAAGAGGGACGCTCCAGAAGGGGATGGTTGGATCTCAGCCCCGTTGGTTGGCCGAGCTTTGGTCATTGACTCAGCCAGAGGGGTGGTGGTGATGGAAAAGGGTAGCACCCTAAAGTGGAAAGAGACAGAGAGGCTATAGCAGCTGGCAAGCTTTGAGTGGAAAGGGAGTAATATCTCAGATATAATGAGAAACAAGAGGAGCTGATCAAAGAGAGTGATCTCATTTGTGTGGCAAAGCTACTGCAGGAAAATGCCCAGGCATATCCAAAAAGCTCCAACCTGTAATATATAGAGATATTGATACAGACGCACACACACGTACCTGTGTATACACCATGTAAGCTCGAATCATTTCACTGGAAAGGAGACTAGTTCATAAATGATAGTTCATCATGTTCACTGACACATTGCCAATCTGTGACTTTGGTGAGTAAGCAATAATATAACAAAATTAGTACTTGAATTCAATTAAAACAGTGTACTATAAGCCATGCCCCTCAATTTTTACTAATAATTTCTTTTTGTTTTCTGAAGGAGGTGTACACAGTGTTGTTTTCAAGTTTACTAGCATTGTCGCTTTAAGTTCTTTCTTGAAAAGCTGATGGAAAAATTTAGGATACTACAAGGAAGTTTTTCTTTTAATTGTGAATTTATACAACAGTATGAGGGCATACATGGAATTATAAAGCAAGAGAGGATCTGGTAGTTTGGCTGTTCATTGCTGGTGACGACTTAGGTGCTTCCATTAAGTTCATTGGAAACGTGGAGCAGCTTGTGCCTCAGTGAAGAAAGAGAGCCTTACTGTGATTTCATTCTAATATTCTGCATATTTTAGCAAAAAAGTAACTTTTAATTAGATACATTTTTACTATTGAAGATTTTATGGTTTTCTCAGCAGAAACCCCTGATAAATGTTTTTCAGTTGCAGCCAAATTTAAAACCTTATCTGGATTGAACTGCAGCAAGGGCAGAACACGGAGGTTTAACTTTGCTTCTTTTTCTGTAAACCAGTGGTTGACTGGAAGTTGCCTTTCTTTATAGGGATATTTTATTGTAATAAGTCACTTTTTGAAGTAAATAGTAAATTTAAATTGGGGTATTTTTAGTTTATTTTAAGGAACTACAGTTGCATGTTCCTTATGGTTTCATTGCATTAAAATAGTCTTTTGGAATATATAGATTTAGATCATGTGAAAGAGTAAGTTATGACCCCGTCTTGCTGCTGGTAGTGTGAAGCATGCTTCAAAGTCCAAAAATTTCTTGGGAAGGACTCTCACTGGTTTCAGAAATTGAGAATGCTCTTGTGATGCTGGGCTTTTCCAACACACTGTTCTGCACAGTATTTTGTTCTGAGTATCTGGATCATATTCAGAGAGTTGGAATGTCCCAAGTTCAAATGAGTTACAAGCTACTTACTCAATTACTTTGTTGTCAGTAGGTCAAGAGGTTAAAAACCTAAATCACAAATGAAACTACTGTGCAGGCTTAGTACTTGAACTACATTCCTAAGTATCTTTTCTACAGAAAAATGAAAGGGACTGTGCTAGGAAAAAAAAAAAAGGCAACTGGAACACTAAAAAATGCCCTTTATTATTTCTGCTGAGCAATATCTAGCTAGACTGAGCTCCAGTTTGTCTGTGCATAGTGTGTCCCCATCAGTATGACTTAGTAGAAACACTGATAAGCTCCTTGCTCTTGCAGTGTTGTTAACTTTGTTCACACTTGTTCAATCTTTTTTTTGTAAAACTACATTTTAAGCTTGACATTGAGCTAATAAAGACATGAAAATAAACTTGTAGTGCTGAATAATAATAATCTCTAATGGAAATATGCATCTTTTTACTTTTTGAAGAAAAAGAAATATTGCCTTATGGGTGGTATAAGCTGACCTACTTAACTGTTCTGTCAGATAATGGATTTGGAATCGGAGAGATCACCCTCTAGGACAATCCTCCAAACTCTCTATGGGTGAAATTCTCTGTGAAACTGAGGCTTTGCAGGACTATGGCCTTAATCTTCCCATAGTTCTACATTTTCCAACTAATGTCTGAAAGGTATTTAGATCTTGACAAATCTCATTTTTACATTAATGTATATAGCCCTTAAGTACTGTGGTCTGTCTTCCTTCATTGCCTGTCTCATGTAACTATTCGTATTTAAGCAGGAATAGGCAGGACTTTTTTTTTTTTTTTTTTCAATTTTTTATTTTTTGCAGGGAAGCCTAAATAATAAGGCTACCTTACCTTGCTTTAAAAAAATCTGTATGTCTTTTGTGACAAGCCATGAGATTATAGACTTAGAGAACTGCAGACCTTGGCAGAATAAATGAAAGCCTAGTTAGGTTGATTTGTATTATGTTGTAAGATTGCAGAAGATTAAAAATACCTCCCATTTCCAGACATGTATCTAAATTAAGTTTTAAGGATAGGCCAAAGAAGGCATTTTTTTTTTCCCCTCAGATAGGATGCTTGATCCAAGCAACAAAAGCATCAGCACCCTTTTTATCTACATTTTCAGCACTATGTCAATCACAGGAATGAAGTGCATCCTTTGTAAAGTGAGCCACAGTCTGCCTTACGGTTATCCTGTAACCTGTCCTAGCATGCTCTTGCTAAAGACCTCTCTAATCATGCCACCCTGTTCAAATACTTCCTCTAGTTACTGGTTGGGCTATGTGTTAAATTCAACTTCCTTTAGAATTAAAAACCTAACTCTGTATATTTGACCTTTGTCAGATCCTCCACTGGTTAAAGTTTCCACAACTCCATTGAAATGAAAATAAAAAGAAGAAAAAGAAGAACATTATATAAATATATATGGAAAAAATTCAGACACCCCATTAAAAAAAAAACCCACCTAGATCTTATTTTTTAGTTAGATTGAGAAAGCAATGACAATGTGTGCTCTTCCTTGTTCTGCTGTTTGATTAATGTGCACAGAAATTTTCATGAAGATTCACTTTGCTCTAAATGAGCTAGGATTTATTAACCACAGATTTTTTTACTTTTTCACTTTAATTTTTATCACTGAGTTATTGACTGAATCTATGGAAGGCTGTTTAGGCAAGTAAGTAAGTTGTAAGAAATGCAAACAGTGACTGAGCACGGGACTGGCAGTTTGTTCAGTGGTGTCAGGGATCAACCAGCGGAGCCGCGTCGAAGGCAGAGAGTCCAGGCAGTGTTTGATGGTACACAATAACAGGTGTGTAATCCAGAAATGAAATATTGTAAGCTGTGTGAATAATCATATAATGTGGAAGAGAGGGGTTCTCTGTCATTACCTCCGCATTTGGTTATATAAACACTACAGAAGTGCAAAAATATGATTAAACCCACTGGGCTTCCTGCCAGTACATTTAATATTTCCCTTTATGCGGTCTTGTATACCTTATTACTCTGCCAGAACTCCCACTGTCTTGTGTCTCACTGATACATGTTTGTGAAGGCCAGGAATATACTATCATGAAGGATAATTATGGTCAATACTCCATTTTTTAAGTACTTTTTTTCATAAGGTAGAATACAGTCCTGTAAAATGTTTTCACCTTTCATCATCTGGGCTCAGAAGTGGCTTAGGAAAGCTGTGTGAATTTGAATCATGGAACATAAAAATGGAGGCATGTCTATACATTTTTTGCTGTTCTCTGTAATTTACCATTTCTGTTCAATTTGTACAAGTCACAAAATGTAAACCTAGAATAATGAAACTTCAAACATACATGGTGTACCAACAGCGATATATTATAAGACACTGAAAGGATAGAAGTGTGTATTTTTTCTCTATTCTTTCTTACTCCCACTGGAGTAAAGTATTAGGAACTCCCAGGACCTGAATGTTTGTAAAGATACAGCCTTGACATATTGACATCAATAACAGAAGCAGTCATTTCCTTTCTACCTAAATCTGCAGACCATGACAAAATCTGAAGATTGCTGAGAAATACCCTGGGAGTGCAGAAGAGAATCTGTAGGCAGCTGCCTCTCCTACATTCAAGGCTGAACTACTCTATTCCTTTAAAGGATATCGGATGCAGTCTATTAGCTATACCTCCAGTGATTTTTTTTTTTTTTAATACCATATTCAAAATAATGAAACAGAGACAATATAGCACATCATTGCAAGAGGAATTGCAGCAAAGGTATTTTTAAAAGACTGTTTTCACCAATTTGCAAGGAGTCAGATTTTCACTCCAATCTGCACGTGGTGTGTTGAAGGGCTACCACTGATTTCCTTGGTGCATAGATAAAAACTTTGGTGATTTGTGTGTAGCTGTCAGGAATAACTGTGTAGACGAACTGAACTGACAGTGCTTTAGTCTCAAATTACCAGTTTATAGGGGTGCCAGTATAAAGTCACTGTCCTTTATACCAGTAGAAGGGTGGATGGAATCTCTAGAGAGCTGTTTGATGACCTTCAATGTGAAATCACTCTTCTGTCAGCCTGCGGGAAATTGGCTAACAAAAACTGTTACATGTCCCTCTCATGTCTCAGAAACCTTGTATGACTGAGTTTGTATCATTCTTGGCAATAACTTCATTTTTCAGTTTAATGGTGTAGGGTGAAATATCATTTGGAATACACAATTTAGCTGACCACTTCCTGCCAGAGCTCAAGTACCACGGCAGCTTCTCATCTATATAGCCAGAATTCACACCAGATAACTAAATACTACAAGTGTTCTTTTGAGTAATATGTAGAAAGACTAACAACATTACAGCCACCTTTCATACTCTCTAAAAACAGTTTTTAATAGTGATATGACTTAAATAGTTGATATTAAGCTTACATTGGGAAAGTAATTTTAAAGAATGGAAGTGTGTCAATTAGAAATCCTTGATGATACGTTGGATGTACAGAGGCTTGTAAATGGGTGGCAAGTCACATTCTATAGCCTTACGTTATGAATAGCCCAATTGTAAGTAGTCCAAATTTCAAAGCACAGACTGGCCTGAGGAGGTGTGTACAAGTGATTAGAATTTCAAAGAGCTCAGAATAAACACCAGCTCTTTGATGGGATAATTTATGCATGAAGTGGCAGGAAGAGCTGTCTGAGTTCTTGGAAAGTTCACACGGAGCAGTGTTAAGGCCTTAAAAATAAGTTTTGATATTTGATTACTGGTCATGTGAATGCAGTATGAGACATTTGCCAAATTAAGACACTGATTGCCGTTCCGCCATGAAAAATGTACTGAAGACTGTCAGTACATTTAAGATTTGTGCAAAAAGAAGAGGACAAGAAGTACCAAAGAAAATAAGGCTTTATTAGTTCAGTAAAATTTAAGTATGATCATGCCCTTGAGGAAGAAAATTTCACATGCAGAACTAAGACATTAGCTGTAAAAAGGAATTTCTGTTTTTCTATTTAAATGGCAAAGAGAAAATGTTGGGGTGCTCTGTTCATCAGTCTACTTTTGGGATAACATGAGAAACTGAATGTGAGAACCTGTTTCTCCTGGTTTTAATTAATTTTCTGTCTGTAAAGTTACCCTTTCCAATCTGAGGATAAATGGTATGCCTGAGAATTACAAAGCACTGCCTAACCTGTTTTCAGCTGTTTGGTCTCTGTCTGGTCTCATCCATGTTTTTATGATGTTGAACATCATATTGGAAAACAAGTGTTCAGAAATCTGTCATAGAAAGTGAAGAAATTCAGTGGTTTTGACCCTAAATTTTTAGGCAACTTGGAACCATGTTGTGTAATCAAGAGGTAAATCAGACAGGGCTACCTAGTATTTTAGAGGGTTTGAAATAAAAGTTTACGCTTCATCTCCCAAGAATACTGGTGATAAATGTTTGAGAGCTGAATGTACTGAGTGATGTTCACATCTTTCTTTTAAACTTTGGGGAGTAAGTATTGTCAGAGACAATGTTAATTCTGCCAAAATAATGGTTTAGTCCAATATTGTATCTTTTCTGTTCAGTGCTTCAGAGAAATGTGATATTTTCTTTGGAGGAGGCTTGTGTATTGACACAAGCAAAAGGAAAGATTAACATTTTAGCAGGCAGACTAAAAAAACTAGACTAATTGTGATATTTTCTCCTTTGTGGACCAGTCTTTGCCAGAATGAAAAAAAGAGAGCATCCATAGAAAACCAACAAACAAGTTAAACAAAATCTTTTCAGCTATGGAGCTTTACTGCTATGGGATATTATCCAAGTCAGTAAGTTAATACTTTTATATATACACAGTAGGTTTTTGTTTGTGGGGTTTTTTTTTGCCTGTTGTATTAATCTTTGTGATTCATGATATGGAAGCAGGTCAGCCAATAATTTTCTAGTGTAGAATTCTTTCTCTTTATGTTTCTCTTTATGTTTCAAGAACCGAGTAATAGTCAAATAATGGGACAATGGCCAAATAAGGCTACTGATCTGATGCAGTAAGGCATCTGTATTCTTACATTAGAAGTAGGAATTTCCCTTACAGGAAAGCCTAAACCTTTGAAGCCAAATTTGCCATGGATATTAATCAACTCAGTGAAGCTGATGTATGCTTGCTTATTTATAATAGGTAATTTGACCTTTTAATTTCTTATTTAGTTTCCTTTGATTTCATGCCAGCGTGTACGAGAATTAAATGCATAAAGCTGAAGAGATGACTAACGTAGTTATCTTGGGGTTTTTAATTAATCAACACATAAATCTAAGTATTATGCATAGCCATACGTCACAGGAATTCCAGGACACTCTTGTCTTCACAAAGCAAGCCCTGTGTGTCTTTGATGGAAATGAGCCAACATGTGTTTTTGTCCTAATGAAATTCTGTCAGTTCACTAACTGATGAATAATTTAGGCCTTGAAGAATACAAATCAAATTATTTCTGTGAACTAATTTAGAAAAAGGGAAACACAACCACCCCTTCAGTTATTGAACCTGAGCAGGTATGAGTGCAGGGGGTAGCCATTTCAATGACAGAGGTTGACGTATTTCTACAGGTGGCGTATTTCTACAGGGGGTTTTGAATCAAGGCAGGAATCACGTTGCATGTGGACTTTGAAATATCAGTTGGATGGTTTTTAGGGTTTAGACATTTTATGTCTATGCTTCCTTGCACCCTGTTGTCTTGCAGAATGCCATTTTTTGAAAGATTCTCCAGTCAGAGGACAGATGATTTTGTTTCATCAGTTTGAACTTGCACACTGGGAGTTTTGCCTTTTGTAATAGCCTTTGATCCCATCTGTTCAGTTTATCCATTCCTCCACAGGCAGAGTCTATCAACTCTGTAGCATAAGCATATGTACCATGTATGCTGACCTGACACAACATTTGCATGCATGTTCCTAACTTATGGTGGGAGCTTAAGAAGAAGAGTTGACATGGGTGTATCTGCAAGAATTCCCCTCAAGTCAAAAGTGTTCAGAACTAAGCTCATAATCTACTTAGTTCATGCTGAATTCTGTTTGAAGCCACTAAATATTTGTGCTGTTCTGGGGGTAAAACAATTTAAGGTGAATACATACATATACATACATATGCCTATAAAATCTACAAGTGTGAGTAGAAATTAAAGGCTTTTTCCTGGAAATGTTGAGGAGAAGTTGAGAAGGATGGAATGAAAAAACATGTCTAAAATAGAGGCATCTGAATAGAAAGCTTAGAGTGTGGATTTGAATGCTTGGATTAGCAGGCAAGTATTTTCAGTCACTGTTGGTGGATCTTCACTTTTACAGTGACAAAAATAGAAGAGAAGAATGTTCAGTGGGATTGATACCTAAATGTTCAAAGGTTCATTTAAGCATCTAGGTGTCTCATTAATAGACTCCTCTTGCATATATTATAATCCTCTAACCAAGTACAAGATTCCTCAGAGATGTCCTATGCGGCTGCCCTCTCTATGAAGATCTATCTAGAAATAAATGGCTCATCGAGCAAATAGCTTTCTTGAAACTCTTGAGAGATTTGGTAGAAATGGGAGAATAAAGGCCATGTTCACTGACTATTGAAAGTTACAGGCCAAAAGTATTGTGAGGTGAAGGGGGAGGATGAAGACGTGCAGTCCTTATTAAGTATTCTAGGTAACTTGTAACTGTAATGCTTCCAGCAGTCAGGCCTGACATTGAGGTTTGAAGTCATCTTAAATATAGAAGTGGCAGGATCATTTCCTTTTTGGAAACATTATCCCTTTACTAGCTTGATGGGTTTTTTGTTTTGGTTTGGTTTTTGTTTGTTTGTTTTTTTATTTTTATTTTTATTTTTAGGACAACAAATCATTCATGGAATGCTATTATGGAAATACAATAACAACTGCATTTTTAAACTAGGCATATATCTGACCTCTGAAAAAAACACCCTGAAAATATTACGTATTAGGAATCACACATTATAGAGAAAATTCTGGATACTACCAGCAGTACTGTCTGTCTTTGCTATTATAGCTTATTTTAGAGAAAGAAATGTGAGCCTGGTAATAGTCATATAATGACTGGATATGCTTTTCACAGTGCTCCAAGTTGATAAATATTACTCACTGATCTACATCTGGAATGATGTAAGACATTACTGTAAAATATGCAGTAAGTAAGGTTTTATTTTTGTCTGGAAGTAGGCAAGAAAATTGAAAAGCTTTTGTTTTATTAAAATCAACAGCTTTTATTGCTCTCTTGGATGGGGTAGGATAAGTATTTCACAAGAAAAGAAAAGGCACAAATACTTCTTAGTTGCCCGAATTGTGTTCAAGAGAACCAAAGTATCATGGTCAGTTTCTTCTTTGACAGAAGGAAGTTCTCCTATGTTTGATGTCTAGTAGAATCTCATTTAATGGACCACAGAGGCCATTTTACACATCCTGCAGCCAAGCAATAAAGAAGATAACCATCTGCCTCATTTGCAATGTTGGATTGTTGACACATTGATCTTATTTCATAATCTTTAATAGACTGTTCCAGATTTCATTTGACTTTTATATCCTCTTACCTGCAGACACTGTTGCTCAAATAGTGGCAAAGTTGCCACCCTACACCACCTGTGCGTGCTGCCAAATGCTAAATGAAAATCACAAGATGAAATACTCTATCTTCTGTGTTATCATTGCATTTAATACTACTACTCATAAAAAAAAGATAATAAAACATGAAACCACAAGTTTCAGCTATGTTTTTATACTTTATAATTTAATTATGTTTTAAAATGTTGTGTGGAGTGTAATGAGTAAAAAAATCTATTGTATAGCAACTAATCATGTAGATAGGATAACAAAAGTCTATTTCCCCTTGGGTTCAGTGCACTGTCTTTTTGTTTCTTGATATGGTGGCAAAGAAAGGAATTAGCAGGTTGTTATTGGAATGGGCTACAATTAAACCTATACAGTGTCAAATTAATATTTTAAACAACTGCCTCAATATGTAAGATTTTTGTTTTTTTTTTTTTAAATCAAAGACAGTAAATCGTTTGTTTTTGAGAGAATTATCACAGTAATACTGAACTCTAGTGTACTAAACTCTAGTTGTACTAAACAAGGTTCCCTTGTTTGCCTGATTCTTACCCGGAGGCTTTCAGCCAAACCTGAAAACCCTGAAGAACAGGGCTGTTCTTCACACTCTATCCATTTCTTGACATAGAGGGCAAGGCTTCCACCCCTCCTTCCTCACCTGTCCCTTCTGATCTCCCATCAATGGCCACACTTCAGTCATGGGATTCGTCCCATCAATTTTCAGTAATGGCAATTAGGCTGCCTTTCTAGCAGCATGGTGGCTTCCAGCTCCTCCAGTTTGTTGTCTGTGCTGTGTGCATTGGTGTGGAGGCACTTCAACTTGGACTGTCGGCCATGTCACCTTCTTCAAAAAACACCCCTTAATTTCTTTGAGGTGTTTTATTGTTTCCCTGTTGGCTCCTATTATCTCAGGAGCCCCGTTTTATTAATTAATTTTATTAATAAGTTAATTAATTTTATTGGGTTTAATAAATCCTTGGATTCATTTTCATATTTAGAAAGATGTTCCTAACATTAGAACCAATACATTTTCTAGAAAGTACTCTTAATGGAATGATTTGACAGTGTTGGTTATTCCTTTGCTGTACAGGCAAATAACAAAAAATGTAAAACTTGCTCTTTACACCAATTGAGTAAGGCACTGTAATATGCCTTTCTTCACAGAACATGATGTACTTCAAATCACTTTAAGCATTTTTCTAAGGACAAGGAATTGCTTTCACTGTTTTCCCTAAGAAAACACAAAATGGCATAACCTGGATAATATTTCTTGTTCCTTCAAAGTGTTTAGCTATGAAAAGGACTTAGGAGTATGAAATAAAAGCAGGTAGTGGTTCTTCAATGTGACAGTAAACCAGAACTCTCACTTTAAATAATTATGGAGTTTCTCAAATGAAGCCAGTTTCAAGACTAAAAATCCCAATTAATAATCTGTCCTAACCTTTTTTCCCTTTTTCAGTAGACTTTTTGCTTGTTCTGTCAAAAACCGTGATGTACTGTTTCTTTCTAGTCTCACAGACATGCTCTGAATTTTCCCTGGCCAGCATTTGTCTTTCTAATGATAATACAGCTAATAAGTCATAGAATTAAAGTTGTAGATTCATAACACGGGGAAAAAAAATAAATCTCATCCCTGCATTCATTCTTTATTGTAGATAATTGCACTGCTGGTCTGCATAATTTGTTGCACACAAAGCACTTTTTAAAATTCTTTATGGAGAGATGTTTCTACGTAGATTCAGTCTTAGTGGTACCAGAAAAAAAGAAAGGTTGAGAGGATGTAGTAGTATTTGGTAGGTAAAATATGTGTTTGAGAAAGCGCTGTAGAGGAAAGGATTAGTAATTTAGAATATATTCAGAAGGATAAAGAATATCATAACAAGGAAATATTTTCTTGATATTTTCTTTATCTAGAGATTCACCACAAAAGATCAAGCATAAAAATGATTGGCCTTACGGAGTATGCTGGAAAGTCTGATTTTATAAAATGCATTCACTCTTTTCTTAAAGATCTGCCTGCAAAACACAATTTGTATTTTCCAAGTTACAGAAAAAGCTCACCGACCCTGGAAATGGTAAGAAAGCAAGATCACTTCATATGAAATGCTTTAGTTATTGAGATGGGAAATATGTATTAAAAATAGCCTGTGGGTGAAGGGAAATTCTATGAGGAAAAAATAGGGAGACAAGCCTAAAAATTATCTGTTGAAATGTCTAGAGGGTAAAGAAATCTTTAGGTCCATAAAAGTTGAGTGCTCTGACATTCCTGGTAATATCTGCCTACAGTGAGAATGGATTATGAAGGTCTGAGGCTTTTTCCTTTACTAGAAATACAAATGAACTGAAGGCTACCTAAAGAATTATTATTTAAGGCTGGATTCATCCTCTTTTTAAATTCTATAGAAGGATTCTGTGAATATGAAAACCATAGAATCCCCTCAGGGTGTTCATTTTTGTCCTATTTTATTGCACTTTCCCAATAGGAAGACTATTGCATCCCTGGAGACTCTAAGGCTCATTCAGATATTGCTCAAGAATTTTAGGATTTTCATCAGGTTTTCATTAGATAAGTGTAGATATACATCACATTGCAAGATCTTTATTTAATTTCTCTTCCAAACAGGAACCTCCTCTGCTGGTACTGCAAAATTGATTTTTCTAGCCTGAGGATGGGTATAGTAATTTTGCCTGTATGCCTAAAGGAAAATCTTGAACCAATTCTGCCCAGCTCTTTAATTTTTGATTCATTTTTGATTGGGTAGGTTTTTTGCTATGCTAGTTCAAAGTTGGACATGGAAATGTTTCAGTTGTTTGGGCTCTTGATTAGGCTTTCGTTGAGTCTGACTAGATAGCTGTATAAGTATCTCTAGCGCATGCAACAGAGGAGTAAACTTTGAAAATTTTTGGAGCTCCTATTTCCACCCTTAAGCAAAATGATTACTCTCTCAAATTACTGAACATCCAATTGCTCCAAATGGAGGGATGGATGATCAAAGTTTAGGGGCTCTTGAATAAATTTGATTTTTTCATTCATGTCCCTAAGTGGCATTTGCTAAGGGCTGATTTCTGCATGAAGATGACCTAGGCAGTTTTTGGCGTGGGAAACTTTCACCTCTCTACTCAGTTAAAGCTCACATTAACATCAAGACTATTGGATCACAAGTAAAGTGAGCAGACTGAAGCTCAACAGAACTTTCTGGACAAATGTGTCCATAAAAGGGCTGTTCTGTTTTGCAACTGATGTGCAAATCAGTCCTATTTAATTTTTTTCATTTTTTTTCATTCAATTTTCTTCACATGTTAATTGGTTTCATCCTAAGCATCAAATAGCTTTTTGAATTAAACAAATGTAAATGTTTGGATGTTGTTAGAAACAGAGTGCTCTTTGAAAAGGAACCACCGTATGATTGCAGAAACTAGCTTAGAGAGACACAGAAAAGCAGAAGCAGGAGCAAACAGTGATTAAAATAATATCAATGGGTAGGTTCTACAGTGTCTGTCCTCAGCCAATTGCTTACATTCTTATAAGAATGGAAGACATGTGAAGCAGACAAATATTAGTGCTTGCAAAACCTTTTTGTTCTAATGGGTCAGGCATGAATAGCCTCTAATACTGAATGTGTGCCTTGAAAAAAAAAAGTGTAACGTTTTTGGAAGTCAATGCATTGTAGTGACTGCCTTGTGTTTTGGGTCAGCACCGTAACAATTGCTAGCTTAACTGATGTACAGCTTGCCGATCAATGACTTAAATTGCATGCTAGAAAACTGACCAAAATGTTCTGCTATAAGGGCAACAAAAGATGCTGTGTACATATAGTGGTGGGAATACATACCCTAGAGTTTTTTGGTTTGTGTCTATTTTTCAGGACAGGCAATACAATACTGTATTAATACATTAATATCTAGTTCTGTAACTTTATCTCACCCCCATAGATATGACTAGTCATTTCATTGGTTGGCTAGTGCCTTCCTAGGAAAGAATAGTAGTAGTTCTACCTGTGTCACAAAAGTCACAAGGACTCTGTATGTGAGGGGTCTCCAGTTTTTGAGTTAATGAGAAATAACCTCCATTCTGATATTGTAAAGCAGGTAGGATTGTGAGTCAATTTAGCAAATAGCGCAGGAAGAAATCTCATAACTGAATATGAAATTTTTCATAAACAGAATGTCCTCATTAGCATTTGGACCATCTAGCATACAGATGCTAATCCTAAAATATCTTTCACAGTGTTTGCCTCATTTTTGAGTTCTAGTAAACAGTAAATCCAATGAATTAATTGTGTTTATACAGTGGAGCTTTTTAGATTCAGTATGCCCAATTACCAAAGAGAATGCAGTTGGGAAAACTTTCTATTAAAAAAATAAAAAGCTGTTATATTATGTTATTTCATGTTGTGCCCCCATCTGTAATATCACTGCTTTCTATGCAAATAGACTGTTTTCAAATAACATTAGTAGCTTGTTTTATCCATGTCTCTACACCGAGAAAGCCAAGAAATAGAGAAAAGCTATGTCTGATGAAACTGTGTTACGTCTAATTAACTGTGGATAACAAATGAGTTTCTAATATTGAAGTTCTATGCAAACTTGAGGACAATCATTCAGATCATCTCAACAGGAAAAGAAAAAGAATATGTGGAACAAAATGGTCAGTTAGCAAGCCAAGGTTAGTAGCCAAATTGTAAGGCAGTGTGAAAACTGACATTTTGAAATACACCGAAGAGGGCGGGGGAAGAAGGAAGGAGAGGAATATGTGGATAACAAATATATGATCTTTGCAAAAGATGCTCCTCAGAAGGTGTGTATCTACATTTCCTTTCAGCTGAAAGTCTTTAATCCTATTGTTTCTAGTGGTTGAATTTTAGGTAGTAGGATGCAGCAAACTGGGAGAGATTTTCAGTCAGATTTAATTATGCAGTTGTAATATTACTGTTCTCTAACAGCAACAGTCTTCATAATCTGTCTTAATGAAGGAGAAAAATTCTTTTTGCTACAATTGTCACTTAGAATAAAAGAGCAGACAGAGACCAAATGATGTTCTGTTTGTGGAAGCAAACGTATACACGAATTAGAGAATGCACCCCTGGTTGTTATTTGTACTAGAATACTTGCAATGCTTCTTGTTTAAAATAGAATTTTTACAGCTTATTTACAGCTGATTATGAGGGTATGAGAAGTATTATGTTCTTAATGAAGCTTTGTGTGATGACTTTCAAGTGCTGATTTATCGTGTATACTGGGGTCTGGGAGACTCATTGCTTATCAGAGGATGTAGCACTAATGAAATAATTTTTACTACAAATATAGCCAAACTTTTAAGCAGCTGCAGCCTATCTTTGATTGACAGCACCATAATTTTGCAGCCGTGTTCTGATATGTGACTACTATATTGAAGTCTTTTTGGCTGGCACAGACAAGCATCCCTTCCTAACAGCACATCAACTCTGTTACTCTCTTTACATAAGTACTGGGAAGCAAGAGAGAATCGAGGATACCGAGGGAGTTTCTACATCTGCAGTCTGGGCAGGGAGAGAGAGGAAACTTAATGTCTGTATCTTCTCGTCTCTCTTCCATAAATCCATCTGTGAAGGGTGATCATTTTAGACTATATGTACTGGAAAAGGAGCAAACATATGTGGTTGGTGTGCAATCTGTTTTCATTCAGGCATGATAGCCTTGCTTCCATTGCTTGATGAGCTAGGGGTATTTAAGGCAAAGGAAAAACCTTCACTTGTCCTTCTGAAGCTTGCCTAAATAAATTGTTGGTATTTTTCTTCTGTACTGTAGACCCAAGACAGAACCTTGCTATTGCTGAGCAAAGGAACTTGTGACTGTTGAGGGACTATCCCACAGTTTTCTATGGGTCATAACAGATACCACCATGTCAGATCTTTACAACTAGGATGGGCAAACAACTGAAATATAATTAGGCAGTCTGTCACACAGCTCTACATTTCAGTTTTGGGAATAGATATAAAATGGGATACAACAGGCCAAAAGAAGGACAGAAGGTCGAGTCAGATGTGAAGATTATTTATGATGTAGGCTTTTCTTGTCATGCATATTAATCAAATATTTCCTTTAGCTCATTTCCAGCCTTACTTTTCAGTTAGAATACAGTAATCTTCAGCCTATCGGTTCCTTTCTGTAGTACTATTAAATATTTATATGAAACTGGAATGCTGTATTGTTCTTTGTTCTGACAGGTCATCTTTAAATTTTTGTTCTCTTTCAGCCTAGGTGCCATTCTCTTCTGTGATCTCAAATAATGACTAATTTAGTAACAGAGAACTTAGAATGTTTCTCACCTTGAAACTAGTAGTTAAAAAAAAATCTTTTGATTTCCCCCCCATTGATCATCCTGTAGTATATTTCGATTTTTGTAGCAAAAGTTATTCCTGTATGAATATTTTGATAGGATGCAAATATTTTTTTGCTTGAATTAAACTAGTTGCAAATGAAAAGGTTCAGTATAGATTTCATTCATTTATTTATTTTCACAAAGTAATCCTCTACTCCCTGCATAATTCTGTACAGTCAACAGATAAGATAATATTCCATATCAGGAAGCTTATTGAATTGTGGTTTAAGTGTATCAAAGATATTGTTTCAACTCAAAATTTTGTACCGGTGGAAGTTCTGTTACAGTATTTCCATATTACATTATAATTTCTATGCATAAATACATTTAATTTTATTTTTTTTTTCTTGTAGAGACACACATACACTTCCAGATACTGATGCTTTGTTATTTATGAGTCAATATTTTTTGAGGCATTTTGTTAGTCCTGGTGTTATGAGGCATTTAGTCTTCCAGTGTACAAATCTCTGCAGGGACATTTTTCTTTATTACAGTAATTAGTCAAGAAATAATAAAGCCTCCAAGGGAGAGGGACCTTGGAACAGTGCAGGGGGGCCACTGCCAAGTGAAGAATTTGGAAGTAGGGAAAGACAGGTGGACAGACTTGATAGCACATGGAACAGGCACTCAAGAGGGAGAGAGAAAGAGATAATGTTTCATTATGAAGATAGTGTATCTAGGAGATCAAACTTATGGGACGGCTCTTTTATTATCAAAACCATTCTTATAATCATAAGCAATGGGAAATGGGAAAGTACTGGAAAAAAAAGGCCTGTTGTAGTTCGTTAGAAAAATGCTGTAGCGAAGACTGGGCATTCCAATCTTTTTAGTAACTTTCTTGAACACAATGTTTCCTGAGTTATAAAAATCTGTATAATTGGCTATAAGCATTAATGCATTCATGAGGAACTCCTGAATCTGAAAGATGAAAATGAAGCTCACAAAAATCTGTTTCTGAAACTTTACTCATGGAAATAAAGCTACTTTCATGAAGTAAGTCCATCAGGCTTTACACACTGTCAGGGCTGGAGGAATGAACTCTTAGTCTTTCTCAATCAGACAGTGTACAAGAAATTTTAGATCAAGTGGATTCTATCATAAAAGAGTTTGGAAAGCATTAGAAGAGGGTTACACAAGTTCTACACCATTGCTGAGACAGCTCTAAAAGCATCTCTTATCCCATCTTTGGGCACTCTGCAGGATTGGGTAAATTATGGGGTTTACAGCTGGAATTTTTATATGGTATTCACCACAAAGTTAACATTGGTGTAGCAAGTCCATGGCTGTGATTCCTCTGAGTGCCCATGTTCACTGTGCAAATGAATCCTTAAGTAAAAGCTGTAACAGGAAGGGGTACAAAATCAGTTTGTGGCTAAGAAGGTGGAGTTCTGTGGTAAGAGTGAAGCATTAGGGGTGGTATTGGTATTCCACTTTTGCTTCTCTCTGGTTGTGCCGAAGCACAAGCACAGTTAGCTGAGGTGGAGTGGGAGGCATGGCATCTGGGATAAAGAGAAAAAACAGAGCACTGACTTTGCTAAATAAACCATAGGAGGGCTGGAATAAGGAGCCACACTTCAGGAGGTGACTAATGTGTTTTTTTCTCTGGATCTGACAGGATTGACTGTTCTGTCCTCTTGCTGTTTTGGTCTCTTTAAAAATTAACAACTATGAATAGAAATAGATGAAAGACTGTAGCATGCAGTTTCCTAGTTTCGAATGAGCAGACTCATGGGTACATTTTTACTTCTCTGCAGCTGAGGAAATATTGCTGATTCTCTTTAGATATAATGTTCTTTAAGTTATATTTG
Source organism: Gallinago undulata (assembly GCA_026546715.1). Taxonomy (NCBI): domain Eukaryota; kingdom Metazoa; phylum Chordata; class Aves; order Charadriiformes; family Scolopacidae; genus Gallinago; species Gallinago undulata. Next base: position 7,159,387 of record JAOTQQ010000063.1, on the reverse strand, counting down.
TGGACCAAAAGGGAGCTTTTATTTTTATTCTGGCTCCCAGATAGTGTTTACCCTATGTATGGATGTCAAAATAAATTTTGTGAAATACCAGGGCTGTGGGAATCAGCATCTGGTTTTATTTGATCACCTAATGATAGATGATCTAGCAGAAATGGAGTACAGAGGTCTAGAGGAGCTCATGGAGACATAAAAAGGCCATGAAAAGAGATTCTGGAGATTCCGTATAATATCAGGACCATGCTTTTTGCCTCTGTGAGCTAGTACAGTGGCCAAGTCCTTGTAAATATTTTGGTTGTGCCAATAGTAATAGTGAACTAAGAACCTTTTCAGATCAAGGATGATGCCTCTTCAGTATCTCTCAATAAATGCAATGTGGAGCCACACAGCCTTTTAGTTAGATGAGGCACAAGAATGTAAAAACCCTCTAATGACCTGATGACACATTAGTGCAGTTCTCCTGTAGCTAGTTTTGCCAGATATTTTTCAGCTTTGCAGTTTAAAAGACTTTAAATGGTTTATGAGGATTTGGAGGTCTTTCATGATGTGCTTTTGGATAGTAGTAATGGCTAGCACAGATAATACGTTTCTAGATGCAAAGAATTTGAGAAAACTATTTCACTTCCTGTATGTCCTTTACAGGCTGAAGGGAGAAAATTATCTTCATCTTTATTTTTTTGTACATTATCTTTCAGGGTTTCCTTTTCAAATTTCCCTGCTTTTTAAACATTTGTCTACCCATGGAGAACATTATTGTGTTTTTTAATGTGGTATGAATATAGTTAAAAATAACATGTCATTTGATAGAATTCTTAACATGTTTCTATCTCTAATAACAAGAAGAGAGAGTTGCTTTGGAGGCCAAAGACAGGAGTGTTTGTTTTCTTTTTGTGTTTGCGTAAGGCTTGACAGATTTGGTTTTTTTAATTCAAACGTTTGTATTCAGCAGTGTGCTTGAGTGTGTGCAATGATGTAGCATGAATTGTAATGAAGGAATTGCTAAACTGAATAAATGGTTGGGTCACAAGTACAAAAGTAATGACATAAAAATCCACTGTACAGGTTTCAGAGTATGAGTTAATATGAGTTGGAAAGCAAGCATGAGCTTATTTGAGCTATTATCTTAGGCTTTTTGGTCAACTGAACTGGTAGAGACCCAGACTGTGAATACGAAATCAGTTAAATTTAACGTAAATTCAGTCCTGTCTTTCCAAATTCCATGGCTACACAATCTCCCTGACTCGATTGTGCTGCCACTGGCACCTGTGTGGCCACTTGGTAAGCTGCATCAGTCATCTCGAGGGATGGGAATGGGATACTTGTTTGGATGTCTGGACAGATGCTCCTCTTCAGCAGCATCCTGGGCTAATGCCAGACTAGAGTGGACGTGTAACCATGGTCTTGTGTTCTTAGGGCCAAGGATCTGTAAGTCAATTACCAAATAAGCTATTTCACAGTCTAATAATCTGTGTTCATTTACATACAGAGGAAAAATCTTCAGCCAAGTGGAATTTTCTGTTTTAATCAGGTTTTCATACAGATATACTTCTGAATGTGTCTCTATAGTATGTAGATTGAAAAGAGCAAACTGAGCTATATTGGCCATGGTAAGGCTGTGAAAACGGCTGTTCACTGTTGAAACGTTACTTTGCAGATATTTGCAAATCTTGCTTAACTTCATTTGGTGGGTGAGGTGAAAAAAATTTTTTGCGTTCTCAGCTGTTCAACTCCAGTTCTTCTGTTTGTTCTGCAAAGTTATTTAAATTATTCATAGTTTCATAGATCTGAAAATCAGAAGGAACCATAATAATCTTGTAGTCTGACCTTCTGCATAACACAGGCCAGGTTTCTCTCCAGTAATTCCAATATTGTCCCTATAACTTATGCAGTATAGGAAGCAATTCTGATTTAGTTCACACTTGTATTTGAAGGGCATGTCTAAAGTCAAACGGTGTTGGATAAATTATTTCCTGCCTCATCCTTTTAAGCTGGGACTATGTATCTGGAACTTCTTTTAGTTTTTTTGATTTTCATTTGTTCTTATTGTCATACACCTTATCTTTGAATGATAAGGCCAGATGCACATGATTTTAGGCTTCTTGTTTCTGTCAAATTTGAAGATTGGTAGCTAAATTATACATTTGTAGGGTCTGATCCTACTTATTTTGTCTCTCAGAAACATAGATTTGTTAAAATATTTTTTAGTGATTAACCTGGAAAAAGTATATTCATGTTCAGCCTTACCTCTGACTTTGAGTGTTAGGATGAGACCACAGAAATCTACTCCAAGACTGACTCATGTGAAGAAATTACAGTCTTGGGTATTGTCTCAAAAGGCAATAACTTCCCTATACTTTAATTTCCTCAGTTCTCAGAAAGAAACAAGAATGTTTGGCTAATCCAGTTGTATCTGAGTATCTTGGTTTGCAAGGGCTATACTAAACCACCATTGCTTTTATCAGTGATCTAAATCATAAGCAGTTATCCACCTTTTAGAAAAAAAAAAAACATTATGCTGGTTTTTATGGAACAGAAATCTTTTTGATAGAGCTGCTTTGGCCTTTTCTATGAAAAATCATAATTTGTGCAGATAGAGCTACTTGGGGTGTGTGTGTGCTAGAAATGGGGCAGGGATTTAGTGGAAGAAGAAAAAACACAATTTTATTGGTTTAGATGGCTTCATAATTTGGAAGACATTTGGTGGCATTGATACTGGCATAGAAATTCAACATCTTATCAGCAAACCATACCATATTTCATTGGAGACAAAAATTCAGAAGACAGGTCTCAACATCAGTCAGCCACCAACTGCTGAAATGGCAAACAAGCCTGTCATTAATTCTGTAAGTAAGTGCTGCCTGTCACGGGCGTATCAGAGAGGCAGTTATAAAATAAGTACTGTATTAAGCTGAAAAGAAACTGTAAGGATAAAGCACACTGCAAAGATGAAATAAATCTACAGCTCAATTTTTTTAGAGAATGATTAAGATAACAACCACAATTGTAATGGGTTTTATGTATATTATGAACTTTAAACTGTGAGCTGACGTGCTGCAGACAAATATGGTAGAACTTACTTTTCTACTAGGTATACTTTCTTTTGCAAGGGTATATAGTAACAGTATTGTTCTCTTGATTGTTTTATTTAAGTCTCATATTCTCCTTCTTTTCTTGTCCACTCTCCCCCCCCCCCCGGCCTTTCTGATGCATTAACTTTTTAATTACTGATTTTTAGTTATCAAAAGTCTCCTTTCATTCTAAGTTCCTGAGGATTTAATGTGAGTCCAGCCTCTTTGTTGCAAAAGGAGAAAATGGATTTGGTAATGCAGATCACAAGTGTCACTGCTAGTGATGAATCAGGTCTTGCATTGAATGGCAAATAATTGAAATTGCAAGTAGCACAAAAGGTAATCTCGACCTGTCTATTAATCTGAATTAATGTCTGAGAGGGAAGTTAAATCTCATTTACTTGAAAGGTAGTAGAATTATTAGTGAAATTTTTGAAGATTTTTTTTCATGGGGTCAAAACTGTTCAGTATTTTCTTCGGAAAACTCCAGCACAAAGTATGAAGTGTTAAAGCTGCAGTAAGCATAAATTTGGAAATTTATGTAGAGGAAAAGCCATCATTTTGTAAAAAGTCTTGCATAACTTTGAAGAATGGAGTGATGAATTAGGTTAAAATGTAATGCATGAACAGCATGTACATGGGAAAGTAGTGACTGTTTCTTCTAGAGGAGGAGGCTTTTCAGTTGCAAGTGGTTCATTAGATAAAGGAAATAATTTTGATGACAGAATGTCTAGAGTTGTCAGTCTGGTATAGTTGTTGAGACATTATATATGATTTTGGAATATGTTAGGGAAGGTGTTTCCAAGTGGAATAGGAAAGTATCAGTATTGTTGATTAAGAGCCTGCTAAGACCTTATTATTCGTTATACAGCTTCAAAAAATGATTAGCATTGGAATGAGTCCAGAGAAGACCTGGACTGATAGAATAGAAAAGAGGAGGAGACTGAAAGATGAAACTTCTAGAATGACATGGAGGGCTCATCCATCCTGCATAATGAAGCATGATAGAAGGGTTTTATGTGTTTGGAATTTGCTAGATACCCAGAAATTCCAGGAACATCGGGGATCAACATGGTTAGGTAAAATTTATACCTCACGCACAAGAGGTCCAGTATGTTCTGATCCATCTATGTGAAATGAGGGGTTGCTGCATTTGTACTGTTCAGCATATTTACATACCCTGTGTGAAATTCGGGACGGAACTCTGGCACTCCTGCTTTTGCTCCAAAGCAACCTTAGTTGATCTTACCAGTGGGGTTTCTTTTTTTCCTGCTTTTTATCAAAGTATCTACAAACTGTGTACAAGTACAAATTATAGCTTGAAATTACCTCCAAGAAGAATATAAAAAAGAAACCAGACATGAATGAAAAAGGGACCTTTTCAACTGAACCTTTGAATTCCACCCCAGGGTTATCTTTCTTTATCATCAAAGAAAAAAAAAGACTCACTTTCTTCTTTCATTTTCTTTAACAGTAGAATATCAAATTACAGATCTATTTGGAAAAATATATCAGAGCATCTAATTTTAACAAACTTTATATTTTACAGTCTTTTTTTTTTGTGGTAGAGGTTATGCCATTTTGGTATTTCATTAGTAAATATGTCTTTTAATTCTAAATTACTGTGCAGTCCCTATTTAGGCTACTGAAAATATTCTTTGTTTCAAGTACTGTATGTTCACTATATAACCTATTCCTCAGAAATTACAGGAGCTTAAAAATGAATTCACTGCTAACCCACAGCGCATTATAGGAAAATATAGGCATATGTATGACATGGCATATTTTGGGGTACAAGAAGCAAGTAACAGAAGACTGGGGTAAATTTGTCTTTGTAGACTGCATATAGAAGTGTTTGATACACTGCTAAATTACATAGAACTTGTGAACCATTGAAATGAAAATACTTTATCTCAAAGTGAAAGTGAAAGTACTTTATCTCAAAATATAGTATGGATTTTCATTCATCATGGCATGCTGCAAATAGACATCGATCATGCAATCATGATTTTTCAAATAATTTTTTTTTTTTCAGTCAACAGAAAGTACTGTTGATGTAAAATTAGACTCACAGATAGATAAGCTTAGGGTTAAGTCTCATTTGCCCCACTCATTCACATTTCTGTGGCTTTCGGAAGTCTCATTCATTCAAAGAAATATGACTTCAAAGAAGCATGGCAAGAACTGAGAGAGAAAATTATTTATCTATCCATTGAAAACTTACTGTTTCCGAAAAGTATTTTATATCTAAAACTCTGACAAAAATCACTCTCAGAATTTTAACAAGCCCCTTTTGAAAAAAATACTGCATGAATCAGTCTTTAGTTGTTATGGGAAGTTTGTTTCAATATCAAGTTGTAAATTACTTTTTTGACAATATACTGTTTTTTTTTATCAGAATATTGGAAATTCATGGGAAAAAATAGAAGTGTCTCTAAGGTAACCTTGTGTATAATATAAATACATCTAAAATTATTTTCCTGAAGAGCATTGTTCCTTCCTAATACTGAAAACCTAAAGATAAATTTTATATATCCAGTGAGGTAGGAGAGGTTAATTTTTACAGCAGTAATATTATTCACTAATTTATCTCAATTTTTGCTGTTATTTATTCACCTTAGATTTTAAATTAGCTGAAAAGTACAGAGCAAAATAATTTTTCTGCATTTAAATCAGGTGTTTGATTAACTGATACATTTTCTAGTACGTATGTATCAGTAATCCAATGTAAATTTAAAATTTATCATGTTGAAAGCAAATGCTACTCATTTTAAATTTCTATTCATTATGCCATAGCTTCATAAATTATAATGGCTCAAAACATATATTATTAGAAGCTATGCGCATTACAAAACCTAGTAGTATTGTGAATATTTAACAAACATATCAACAAAAAAATTTATTACTATAATTGTAAGCCAGGATTTTTGCCAGTTGAACTCATTAACAGTTCATACCAAGATTACCTGTGTGCTCCGAATATATATTCATAATTTATTAGCTTTGTCATAAACTATTTACAAATGAATTCTCAGTATCAAATGGAATCTAAATATTTAAGAATTCAGGAAGAAAACCAAGAAAGAGCAATATATCCTGCTGTCTCACTTTAGAAAGTTGGGCAGTGAGAGAACTTTAATAAAGTTTTTCATGACTTTGCAAACCTATCCCACAGAGGGAGAGCTCTGCACATTTCAGAGCAGAGATTTTCTTGCTGTTGGACATCTCCTACCCATCTCTTCCATTGAGAGCTCCAGTGTCTTCTCCACGCTAAACTAGTTTGATTCTTCCCCAGGGGAGACCAAAGTCTGTCCTGTTCCTGTCTTCTGATTCGCATGGAAGTTAACTGTGGACATAGAACTTGCTGTTAAATTTTCCGGCTTGCTTATATTCAAAACATTTCACCTCACAATTTTTGCCATTGGAAACAGTTGCACTCTATTTCAACCTCTCTGCTGTCATCAAATGGGGACAGTTCTGTTCAGTGTCTTGAAGCTCCTCACCACCTTAGAAAGGGATGAATCAAGGAGCAAATTGTATTATGCACCACTTATGCATGGTGTGACATGTGTCCCCCAGTCTCATTCAATGCTGCTTTGTTGTTTGCAGTAAATTTTCAGTGTTGCAATGTCATTTTGAGTGATTTATTTTGTTGAGGTAGTTCTGAAATACAGCTGATTCATGTGCAAATTTGTAGCTAATTATTCATAAGGACCATCGTTTTTTCACAGATGAAAATTATGTCTCATAGCTTTGAAGCTATTCTTTTAAAGGAACTCGGTTAAGGGGAAAAAGTCTCGGTTTGTACTTTAATTAATATTGTGCAAAACACTTTACTGGAAACACTCTTATAAAACATAGGATACAAGATGTATCTTCAGAGTAACAGTGCTTCTATTTGCACTTCCACATAATCTGTTATTTATAAGCATTTATAATGGGAATTTTAGTAAGTAAATATTAAATTTAGTAGTAAATATTAAACAGTTTGGATATTATATTCATCTCAGGTTCATGCAATTTCCATTGATAATTTTCTTGCTAAACTACAGAAGTATTTCCATAAGCATAATTTTACATAATCTGGTGATTAATAATAGCTTTTGTATTTTAATGTGGCAAAAATTCTTTACGGTCTAAGTTGGTGTCAGAATTTAGAGAGACTAAACTGAATGCTTATTACAACAGTGACTTGAGCTGATGCAATAAGCCCATAGGTACAGTGCTGTTTTAGGATAGAAGATGCTTTGGAGTAGGCTTTTAATGGAAAAGACAAATTCTCATGATAGCACTCTTATGCTAGCACTTCCATGGCTAAATTTCATCAGTATTTTTTACCTCAAACACATCTACAAATATTTGACTGTGTAATAAAATTACAGGGCATCTCTGTTGCATTTTTTCTTCTGGGTAAAATGCACCACTGAAATTTTGTTTGCTTTGATTTGTTTCATCTTGTAAGGGATGAAACATCAAATTTCATACATAATCTGAAAGTTTATGAAACAATGTACTGTATGCAATATGGTGTTGGGAAAACTTGGGCAATGAGAGAATTTCTTATTTTTCTTTTTGTGTGTGTATTTCCTTATCACAGACCTTAAAAATTTCTTAATTTGTTGTCTTTTTACATTATGTGAATATATATCCTACTTACTCTGGATTTTATTTAAGGAATGCACTCAGTCATGATATATGCTGTGATAACTCTTATTTACTTTGGTTTTGAGGGCTAAAAGTAAAATTTTGCTTGCTTTGGTTTTAACTGTAAGGCCAAAGTTAGCATCTTGGTATCTCCTTCCATAATGTACCTTGTGTGAAACCTTCTTGGTGAGCCTTTTGAGAATTTTGCATCTACACCTACCAAGTCATTTTTACTGATAGCAGGAGTGTTCTTTGATCCAAAGAACTGTCTCTCAAAGGAAGAAAAATGCAATTAGTCTGTTTCTGGGTCTGGAGTTAGTTGGAGGTCTCTATGCTGTACTCCAGGATCCGTGGAGGTGTGCCCTTTCAAGTAGAGAAACATAGAGCTATGTATGGTTTCATGTCTATACTGTCTTTTCTGGTCTGTGCCATTTTGTGATTGGACTTGTTGGTCTTGAAGGTCTTTTCCAACCTGAATAGTTATATGATTCCATGATCAGTTGAGGCTAACTAGAATCACTATTTTTCATTATAAGTGTTATGTATGTATGGTGCCTAAAAGAAGTATGCATGTTTTCCCAAAGAAAAGGACAGAGAAAATCCAGATTAGAGACTGAGTTGTCCTTTTTTTGCGTGTAGTTCCAAGAGCAGGAGTGTGGTTGAGGAATAGATTTCTAAGTCCTTGGTTCTGTCAGATCTCTGCAATAAGCTGCAATTGCAGAGGAAGAGAGACACGTGCAGAAAACAAACTGTGAAAGAGTGATCATTGAATGACAATTTGTTGGACAGAATCTTTAGTGACTTTACTTAGTTCATTGAAATGGAGCTTCTTCCCTTCTTGGGCAGCATTCAAAATACTGTTTCCAAACCAAAATGCTGAGCAAGTTTCTGTGATTTCATTCCTTTTTGTTATCGCAATTCCTTCCAAATGGAATTTATCATTTGGATATCTGAATGAGTGTAATCAGAAACACAAGTATAAAGACTTGATACAGTGAGAGGCCACAAAAATGGACTTGTAGCTCTTTTTGGCCTGCAAATTATGGCTGTTAAAAGGGCAGCAGTTTTTACTGAGAGCTAAAAACCAAATCCAGTCTGATCATTGGAATACTCATTCCGGCTTGGTGGGTTAAGACAGCAGGAATTACCCTACGTCTGTCTTCTTGAGGCAATTGTCCACAACCCTTACCATGAGAGAAACCACACTAGGCTAAGTTTGAAAGTGGAGAATCTGGTTAAAGGAAGGAGAAATGGATGTATATCTTTTCTGGTTGTACTCCCTATTAATTTAAGATTGACTGTGTCTCTGAGATTATAACAGAGTTACTGAAGCTATTGAATGCCATTTTCAAACCAGTAAAGTTCCGAAAAGTTCTGGGAATAGTGTCTAAACTATACACTCCTGTAAATGGCTGGATATACAGGATGGGTGATACTGATTCAGATATCAATATTCAAAGTCCATGGATTGAATGACTGAGGATTTGGAGCTTCTTTTTTTCCCCTGATGATTTTCTCCATTTGCCTTCCATGTTTCTGAGCCACTCAGATTATGTTTCAGGGTTGATTTTTCAGTGAACATTGAAGCCAGACATGGCTTCATGAAAAGGAAGGTGAAAAGTGAGAAACTTTGGGCCCAAGTTTGCCAGTGGTGGGTCTTAAGAAAAACAACAAATAGCACAATGTCTGTTAAATTCTACATGGCAAGGGCTTGTATAGCACAGTTTGACCCTGGGTTAAGAGTCTAACCTTAAAATCAGCAAGTTGGTACTTCTACATGACACAGAAGGGTGTCTTACAGTGACACCAGCACCTGGAAGCAGTGTGTTTGTGCTGGCTGTGCTAATTAGCACTTCTCTGCTGTATTTTTCCTGTGGCAAGTTTCAGGGCTTGCCTGTTTGTAGCTGGCTCTGCACCAGTCTGCACTGCACTGGAGATGTACGAGGACAACTGCAGATCCTGGGTTAAAAGTGGAGGCAAAGCAAATATCCTTTCCGAGAGTGGCAGATGTGCTTAAAGGATTTGGTTGTCACTTCTCTTGGTACACAGAAGGTCAGTTTGGTGCAATTTGTTTCTTCCCACTTCTGTTTTCACCCCCTCTGTGTCTGTGAAGTAATTTTATGCTCTCTCTGGATTTACCTTTTGAAAACCGGAGCTTCTGAGTTCCATTACTAAGCAACACAGTTTTCCTTGGTGCATTTTATTAAAGAATGCTTATAATATTCCAGGCTTCATGCATCTGATTTGCTAGACATGCCTGGAAAGAGTACATGTGTTACCCTGTTGCTGCCTGCATCTGGCTTGACTCAATTAGTCTGGAGATAAAATTACGTTAATGAGATGGGCTTGCACAGACAGAAAAGCCTGTGGGTGAAGATGCAGGGTTTTAAATAGGTTAGAGTCTTCATTTGTTTTTGTTCTCAGGGAACCCTTTTTTTTCCTGTAAAAATGATTTGAGTAGAGAATTTCCCATGTATTTTGTAAAAATATGAAAATGTTTTTGAACTGATAGAAGAAATATTGAAGTGTAAAGCTGTAGTTCATAGCTGAAAAAATATATAGAGCTTGTAAATAATTTATATTAAATCCTAATGAACTCCTGTATGTTATTGTTACCTTTGTTCCCCACTTAAAAGCACACTCATCCTGCCCCTTTGTCCTTGCTATAAACACAGTCTTTCAGACATACAAATACCTATTTTTTTCCTCTAGATCTATCAGTAGAGGACTGAAATTCTATTTCCTGCTACAGGCTCACTTAATCTTCACATTCTGTATTATCTTTAACTCTTTCCTCCTCTTCTCAGCCAATCTCTGATTTTATTTATTTATTTGGGGGGCGGATTTCCCCTGCTTTTCACAGCTGTGGTTGCCACATAATGTTGCCTTTCATCTGTACATGTCAAGGTCACCCTCTGCTCATTTCTGAGTTCCGGTGAAAGCTTCACAATGTCACCAAGTATTACTTGTCCATGTAAATGCCGACTCTGCCAAACAGAGGATAAACTGACACAGATTTTACAACTCAGCAATCGTCTCCCGTTTGAATGTGACATTCATGTTGAGAAGGTGAATCTGGGGAAGCCGCAAAGGTGGGCTGTGAGGACCAGTACTGGGGAAAAAGAAGTTATTGGTGTGGCACTTCTGCAGGAACTAAATTCAGGTGGTGTTAGAATAATTATAATGAGGGAGAATAAGCAGAGAGAAGTCACCACCTCAGTCCTGCTGAATGAGCCTGAATTGCCTCTTCTGAAGCGTGGTTTATGTGCACCACTGCCGATACGCCATGTGCTAGGGAACAGGAGAGGAGTATGTTGAGAAAAAAGATGGGGGGCTGAGCAGGGAGAAGTATCTCTGTTTTGCTTAACCTTCCTGCCTTGGTCCCTCCAGAAATAAAACAGATTTACACAGATTAAAAGCCGCTTGTGGAAAATTTCTTGAAAAGGTTAGCATTTGTTTTGTACAACTCTAGGCAGAGTCATATATGATGGTTAAAGAGGAATGAAAAGGCCTTTACAGTGGTGGAGTTATCTGTTATTCTTGCCACTTTTGATGTGGGAAGTAAAGTTTTATTGTAAAAATCCCTTTGCCATGTGAGGGAAATTAGCTCAATTATTGGAAATAAGATTGGGTAAAATATGCTTTCTATGTTGTTATCTTGCTTGCATTACTAATAGTTGCCAGGGAAACCAACAGAACTCTAAACTCTTCTGCTAGGAAGGCGGCTATGATTATAAACAAGGTCACTTAAAACCGTGCCTGCAGATTACGAAAGAGCTAGTGGGGACCCGCCGTGGATTCTGCTCCGTGTCCTGATGCCCATCTACATGCTAAATTGCAATTAGATACAAAATGTTTATTCTCATCAGTATCCAATGTGGTGTTTTGGTTTTTTTTTTTTACAGTAAATAGAAAACCAAATTATACTGGTTTGCCTCTAGAGGAATTATCATACACCAAGTGTGAAGTTTGCCTCTCTGGATTGTCACATTTCTCTGGAGGCTTCTGTTATAACCCAGGACCTGTCAGTCGGCTCTGCGTTCCCTGGGGAAACTGGATACCATTCAGTAGTTTTAGTAACCTTTTAATATGATAGCAAAGTAAATCGTAGCTCTCTTTGTACATGAGGTGTAACCATTTTCCAAGAGGTTGAGCCTGGCTAACTGTTTGCCTTTCATCTACAAGGGCGCTGTTTGTTATGTTTTACAAAGTGTCCACCCCTGTCAGGCACAGCTATGAACCTGTACACATCCATCATCAAGCTTGCGGGAAAAAATGCCAAAGTTTGTCCATAAATATTTTTAAGGAACAGATGCTTATGAACTTTCTCCCACGTTGAATTTACAGGACTGACATTTATTACCTTACTGATTTCAGCTAGAGCCTAGGAGGGAAATTGATTTAGGATGAAAATAGGTAATAATAGCTTGATTATAATAATTTTTAGCTTCAAAGGACCCTCATGTCCTTCTGCATTAAAAAATGATCATAAAATCAATTTGTATATCTCTGTTTCCCTTTTTGCCTTTTCTGAAGGGGATGTCCTTTGAAAGGACACATCCTTCATGGTGTTTTATTGCTTTGAATAGCACATTCATTCCTTATTTGCTTGAATTTTTTAGTCCCAAGCCCAAATACATTCAGGCTCTTAAGACAATCAGAGGCAATTAACAACCATGAATGCTTCTTCCAGAAAGTGCCACAGACCAGACACAAATTTTTGGTCCTTAAACAACCTGTTTCTGGCTTTCACCAATCCCACATATTTTAGCCTTTACAACTTACTCTTTGATTTGATTTTTATCTCTTTGGTGCTGTGGAGCACAAGGAGAACTAGCAGTTGCAAGCGTGTCTGTGAGTGGTATGACAAGCATGTCCTGGAGGTATTCAAGAGACGAGTTGACATAGTGCTTGGGGATATGGATTAGTAGTGGATGGTGTTGTTTTGGGGTGTGGTGGGGTGTGTGGTTTGTGGTGGGTTTTTTTTTTGTTGTTGTTGTTTTTTATTATTTTTTTCTGCATTGGTTGGGCTAGATGATCTTAAAAGGTCCCTTCCAACCTAGGTGATTCTGTGATTCTGAGTGCTCATGCTGTTCCAATGTGACCAAGGTGTGTGCAGATGTGTCCAGCTACCTCACTGCTAGTTCTCCCAGGTGTTAACGGTGTATCCAGGCATTTGGGGAGCTGCATTTCCCACACCAAACTCGGTGCCCGTCAGCCTCAGAGGCAGGCTCCATCTAGAAGAAAGATGATGTTGACACAGTCTGTGTGCAGTGTTTGGACTTCTCAGCATAAGGACGTTTAAAGAATTACATGCAGGCATCAATGGGTTTTATTAATTGGAATAAAATGGCTGCATTTGAACTTTTTGAACTGTGCATTTATTAGGGCAATAAAAGGATGGATTTTTAACTGTATTTCTGTTGATGCATGCCACTTGGGAAATCTCTTCAAAAGGCAGGTAAGTGTTGTTACCCGCTTGTTACAGAATGGTGAAAAGTAGTAGGAGAAGATTTCGGTGTGACCAAGATGATAGGGACGAGCTACAGTTCTCTGGTTCCCCACTGTGTGTATTTGACATTTGACCAGCAGTGAAGCATTAGAAACTATTTCAGAGGAGAGTCGTGGCTGGCAGAGGAAAAACTTTTTGCAAAGATCAGAAAGAAAACCATTCTGTCAGAAGTTCAAATGTAAACCTTGAGGAGCATAATACCCCTTTGTCAGGATTTTTGATACTTTAATTTTCAGCTATTTAATATTTAAAAAAATGTGCACTGAAGCTTTTGCCATCGTGTGTTTTGATTCTAAACTTTTATTCATGTTCTCGTGAATGAACTAGTGCAATTTTGTCTTTTTTTTTTTTTCACATGCATTTGGTTGTGCAGGTAGGTCACAGACTAAAAGTTACTGATTGTGATTAGGTGATATTTAAATCTCAATATTGTTCTCATCAATCATTTTTCTTTTCAGCATCAGACATTCGCATCTGTAGTCATTTTCTTTGGCATTTTTATGCAGTGATTCTTTGATTATAAATGCCCCAAGACTAAGGAGTTATATTAGGGAAGCACAGTTCAGATTAAGGGCTGACATTTTCTTTTTCTCTAGTTTGATTTTGTAATGTCTCACAGTTTCCTTTGTCAATAGTTATGGCTCAGTGAAAACTACTGCAAAAGCCCAGTAGATAAGACAGATGTTCATTACCATGTTGTCATGTAATACAGTTTACCGATCTAAGCATAATCCTTATGGGAAACATACTGTTATAAAAAAAAAATATATTTAGGCCTAGTTTTGGAACTCATCCTCTCAACAGAACTGTCAAAATAGCAGATATTTGTCAAGAGTGCATGTCTAACTGTCATTTTATTGGTGAAGAACCAAGACCAAAGGGTTCCATCTAATATTTTTTTCTTCACTGTTTGAAAAGCAAAACTTAAGGGGACAACTTCATTGAAAAGAAAGGATATTTTGAAAATTAAAAGATATTTTGGATTAAGAAATTAATATATTTTGTTCTAATAGAATATCATGGTTCTTCCACTCTTTGCCAACACTGAGAGGTGGTTTGTGATAAAACTTGATATATCCAAAATGTATTTTAGAAATAAAATAAAAATCCATCTATCAATTTTTTGCCAAAATTACCAGGTTGCTCCACTTTGGCTGTGATGTAGAATTTTGTCAGGAGCAGGAGCTGGCTTCTTGCACTACTACTATGTCAGAACATACTAAGATGAATTCTGCCATCTGTCTTCTTGAGTACTAAATATATTATTTGTATTTTTTTCCTTTTTGTATGGTGATGTTGTAGATCTGTGGAAATGTAATTCAAAATTCTTTGCCTGTTTGGCAAGGCTGCCTTATTTTGAAGGACTGACACGTTCTGTTTATACCCAAGCAGTGATATGCAGTATTCAGTTGGACACTCCAAAACAAAGTACAAGAAATATAAAAACATAAATGGCATTCCTCAAATTGGAAAATGATCATGCATCCCTTTATATACAAAGCTTTTACCCCAAAGTTTTTATAGTTTTTCTCATAAAAATTTGAGCAGCTTGTCATCAAAAAGGACTTGTGTCCAGCTGTTCCCACCTGGAGACATGATGACTAATTAGCACATTGGACCACCTGTGAACTGATGCATGTTTTGACGCCATCAGGAGTCAGTAGTATCCACCTCTCTGTGGAGTGCCTGTTATGAGTGCCATATTGTAGTGCAATATGTCACAAATACCGCATGACATACCAGATTACTCAAGAGTCGTCTTAGCTGCAGGTTGTATTTTTTTCAGTAATTATGAAACATGGGAGAAAGATGGAGGTTTAAGGGCTTGGGGGATTTTACATGTCTGTTTTAACCTTAGGAGAGGCATAGTCCTGTACCTATTAACTTTTTTTTTAGCCCCACATGTAATCAGCTGTGCAGACATACAGTCATCATGACCATACATCAAAGAACCTTGTCATTGCCACACTCTTCCCTGGACATGCCCCACTGGCTACTCTTAGAGCTGTTTGGCCCTTTGGCCTGACACTGCATGGCAGTTCTTATAATAACACCGAGATTACTTTTATCTCATGTATAATTCAGATACATGTCTGATTTAATTCTGTTGCCTGTCCTGTGACCTTTAACGATTGCCACATATGCCAGTCTTGATTCTTTTCAGGGGGTCTGGTTCCATCTCTTTTTCCATGTATGAAGGGATCCCCAGTTGGCTAAATCTTTTTGTTCAGGGCTGCTCAGTGTGCACTGCCAGAGGACTCTCTGGGGAACTGATCAGGGATATTTTATTTTGGCTGTTTTGCCTGGACCTTGATTCTTTCCAGTAGAGATAAGTTGCAGGTTTTAGTATGTATTTTGTGTCATTTGTATTACCACTGAGAATTGAGAAGGAGCAGGAATAAAATAATTTATGTTATAGAGTGGGTCAAATACTGTGTTGTTTTGTTGTTTGTTTTTTGTTTTTTTTTTTCCCCTGCAGAAAAACATAGAATTTAATTACTTTGGGTACCATGATCGTTCTGGCTGGCAAACTCCTTATGATTTATTTGTCTCGCTATTCCCTAAAAAGGCAATCATTAACTAATTTACTAGAAACTCTTGGAAGTTAAAGATGATGATGTTGTATTTGTGGCACAATGGCAAATATGTTCTCCATTTCTCATAACATGTCTTAATACCATTATATTCTTATAAACTAGAAAGCCTAGCTCTCTGTAAGGAGAACACTATACTTGTTCTCATGATGTCACTTGTTCTGTCACTAGCAGCTCCCAGAATGCAGTACAGTCCTATGTGTCAGGTAGCATTATAATTGTACAGCCTGCATCAGAATTCTTATTTTATCTCCTTTCAAGTATGCAACAATATTTTTCCTAAGTTAATATCCAGAAAAGGAAAAATCAAGTCCTTTGTCAGAAGCTGATAAATCTTTAGCTTTTTCATTCCCAGCCTGGCAATACTTGATTTTATTTATTTATTTATCTTGTAAACTATAATAATTAGTCTTCACAAAAGTCATATTTTATCATGAAAAGTATACTCTTGATCAGTCCCTAGGTACACACTTTTACCCAAATATTTGATCCTTGGAACTCTGCCAGTACTGTCAGACTTAAAGATGACTTGAAGTTTCTATTACATAATGTATGCCAAATTGTTCTTCTCATAGAATACTTATAGAACTATTTCTGCTATTCCCACAGCACCACTGAGTCATTCCTTACTGAATTTCTTACTGCACTGAATATTTATGAAAACTTATGAAATAAGACAGTGTTTCTTCTAGAGGTGTCTTATCCAGTGTCTTATCCCGTGTCTTACCGATAGAGTTTTACTTTCTCATGGCTTGTTTGTTGCAACCCTTACTTTCTTTCCTCTTACTTATGGTTGGATGCATCTTCAAAACCAGAACATAAGACTGAAGAGCCATGATCATTGTCAAGTCTAGTCCTTTGAAAGCACAGGTGACTAATATCTAATCTTTTCCCAAATGTCGCAGACCTCATCTCTTTAGATGTCTTTGCTTGATACTGCTATTAGACTATTAGACTCTTGCATTCTGGGTTGCAATAACAACTGCAGGAGAAGAATTAAGTCTAAGATTACTTTCAGCTATATTCAAGTTTGATCCAAGGTCTCGAGAACAAGAATTCAATCACTGGTATCTGCTTGTTTATCTCATGTCATTTGTGTGTGCTTGTTCACCAAAACAGAAACACTTAACAAATGGATGATGAAAAAAGGAGGTGTCCCATACTCAGCACTCTACATTTATTATGCATTTTATTCAGAAGTCTGTAAAACAGGGATTTTTTTTTCATTGTTTTGATTTATATTTTTTTTAATCACAGCTTTGTAAGTTCAATATCTGGATGTTCCTTTTCCCGGAGTCAGTTTCATGACCTCGAATCCTTTCAGATTCCCACTTGTTATGAGATGGAGAGGAATGAGCAATAAAGTACTGCTCAGTAGATTCAGGTATAGCTATGTTATTACTTGGTGCTTATTGCTATTTTTGCCAATGTTTTTTAATTAGA
The DNA here is from genome assembly GCA_026546715.1 of Gallinago undulata. Lineage (NCBI taxonomy): Eukaryota > Metazoa > Chordata > Aves > Charadriiformes > Scolopacidae > Gallinago > Gallinago undulata. The sequence goes on along the minus strand of JAOTQQ010000063.1, from coordinate 7,142,129 downwards.
AAATTTCAAGTAAACATAGAGCATATACCTCTAACATGCATTTCCTTGATAATGCATGAGAGAAAGTCCTGTAGAAGAATTCAGAATAGCTGAGGAACTTGGACAAAGTTCATTCTTAGATTTACATCTGTTTCATTTTCCCCAAGCTTCAAAACAGCTGAGTATCAATCCTGTTTCTCTTATCTCTTTGACTAGCTTGAGTTAGAATTGTGTGTTTCTAGAGAATCTACATAATAGATATGAATACGCTGAGAAATTCCTCTCTTGGTAATGGCTTCAGCCTCCCTGAGAAAATATTAATATTATTTTGAAAATAAAGCAGCAGAAAACAGGAAAAAGAAGAAAAAGAGTAACAAATGGCACAAACACTGTCCTCCTGTAAAGACCAGTACAATTGCTTTTTCCTCCACACTACCAACCCGCATAAATATCTGACCAAGAAAGGATCCTAAATAGTAGTGCAGAAGTGCAATAAAATATCAGAGTAAGGAGCTCCCGTGGAAAATATCCTACTGAAGGCTCCCTTTCTGTAAAATGCTTGGAATAGTTTTGAGATTCTGTCCTCTTCAAAGCTTGTGCCAGAACTCAGCCTGCTTATGGGTTTAAGAAGAAAATAGGCCATGCGTGTGTCCAAAAAAACCAACTAAGAAATCAGGATGTACTATATTTTGCTGTGATTCTGCAGGCATCTGACAGAGCAGTGCTTAAAACTGCTCAATCCTTTGCTTTCCACAGCTGATAAGTTTTCCAGTTCCTTTGTGATTCCAGAAAGTGAAAAGGCAGACTCTGGTGAAAGCGTGCACCATGAAAAGGAGTTCAGTGCAGAGATGTTGAAGCTAGATGAGATCCAAGCTTATAAATTCACATGAATCAACTTTTCTGATCAGGACCTGGTAAAATCTAACCAAAATTAACCTGGTATCAAGCCTAAATTAAGAAGCTTTGATTCTTGTCAAGAGATTATTAGCTTTGGAACCATGCCAAACCTTTGTGTCTAGATTGTATCTGGATTTAAGGTCGGATGCCTGTTGAGAGCATTGCTATTCCAGCTTGTGTGTTTCCAAATTTGAGAATAATATGAGTAGAACGAGGTGCTTCAGCATCTGTCAGTATAAAAATTCCCTGTGTCTTCCTTGTGAAATTCATAGCACTTGAGCATGTGTTCTGTTTGCAGTCACAGACACATGGAACAGAGGTGACTCAGCATTTCCAACCTGATAATTAAAAATAACAACAAAAAAAGGAGTTTTCATCCTTTCACCAATATCCCTTTTTCTTCCCAGAAAATAATGAGTTTGGGAAATAATAAGTTTGTGTTACGTCCCCACCTTTTTTTTTTTGTGGTGGAGGTTGAAGAGTGAATTTAGGAGGAAGTTTTCAGATAATCACAGGAATTTAGAAACACCTTCTACTGTGATATTTGACAGCAGTGAAAACTGCTGAAGGTTATTCATCCTTCTAACCATTGACCTCTACATTTGATAAACATACAGTTGAAAAATGACAGTGGCAAGGAATTTGTCAACAGCCACAGAATATGAATTAGAAGAAATAACTTATGCAATACTCTGAAAAATCACTTTGTAAAAATGGCATCCCCTTGCTTAAAAAAATCATCTCCTTATATGTATTCAGACATGTTATTTGGAAACAAAGTATTGTTTGGATTTTGCTTTTGTTTAACTGATGACCAAAAAGAGCAGGTGGTTTGCTTTTGGGCATTTTTATTACTTAACAACAGTGGTTTATATTCCGTTGAGATATATCTGCCAGTGGTGGGGTTTTTGTAAATATCAGAGAGGATATAATTCATAGATATGTAGATCCTGGATCAATGAAAATCCAGTGATGCCTTTGGAAATGGACAGCAGGAAAAGAGGATGGCAATTTTTTGTCCTCTCACCTGAAATTTTCTAAGCAGCTAGTTCAGGCCTTACCTTTTTTGCACATACCCTCTAGTGTGTTTCTTGTATGCCTGAGGAAGGCTGCCTTTCCTGCTCATCCATTGAGCTTTTGACCTTTTTACACAATGTAAGACAAAAGTGTTCTTCTACAGCTTTTGTAGACACTGGTCTATAAGAAAGTCTATGAAAATTCTAGGGTGTTTTAATTTTTTTTTATTTTTCACATGAATCAGAAAATAACTCGTAGTTTGTAGCAGCTCATTATAGTAGTGTTCAGCTTTTGACTGCAATTTTCAATTCAATCCCTGAGATACTTTATGATCTTATGGTGAAAAGTTATATTTATGGCCAAGTTCTATAAGCAAAGATAGTTCATTTTGCTGACCAGGTTTGGTAGGGACAAAAGTCTGAAATGAGAGATTTTCTGGTCAAAATACAGCCATCTGGAGCTTCTGTTTAATTAAAATAATTTTGTGAGGTGTTTGTATGAAGCTTCAGCACAATGTATTCCTGTCCACTATTTACCTTTCATTGTGTCCCTATTTAAAAAGGCTTATTGCAAACAGTGAAAAAAGCAGAAATGATGTAGTGTATCCAAACTGAACAGAGTTAGGTAAACAAAATTAGGTAATTCAAATTACTATGGTGGAGCACTATTTTAACAATTTGTAAAATACTTGCAAATAACAAATACATTTGATTAAAAAAGAACAGTATTCATTTTTGAAAGATTCAATAAATAAGGGACTAAATGAAAAGGAATGTTATTTTTAATGAGTGGTTCTGTACTGGTGCATCTTATTGGCTGCCTATGCCAGTCCCTTCCCTAATTGATTTTTTAATACGTTTTCTTCTTTTGAAAGAAATGAAATCTACTTTACATATGCATTATGCTTATTTTATACATCTTTAATAGATCAAATTGTTTTCATTAAGGTCTGCAATTATCTGTGACAGAAATGTTGACTAGATGTAAATAAAAACCCTTGTTTGCATGTTGCTCTTAATTATGTGCTTTTGATTTTCATGGCATGCATTTTAGAAAACTTTAAAAAATGTAATTACTGATGAATATCTGTGGTAGGGTGTGATTATAGTTCAGTCTCTCTTATAAAAGCATCTGAATTTGAATAAAAATATTTTTCCTGTCACTCTCACATAAGCACTGTTACTAAAATTCCTAAGTAATAGTAATGCATGTAGGTGTAAATTTTGGGTTGTGTCTGAAGTATGTTGACACTGAAATTGCACGTAGAGAAAGACTTAAAGTGAAATACTCTAATGGTTTAGAGGCAGAACTTCTAGTTTAGAAGAAATTTTCATTTCCTTTCCAACCTAACAAAATCTTACTGTCTTAGAACATGTTTGGCAATGGTGAAGTCTTGGTCATAGTCTTATTAACCTTGTCCTGTGCATGAACTTTCCTAGAGATCTTCATAAAGCCAAAAATGCATGTCAAGAAAGCATGGAACAAATCCTGAAAGGTATATTTTCCATGTTTGTTGTACAGACCACAGACTTATGTAGATCGCTATCAGTGAGACCACAGTGATTTATACTACTGGCTAGTTGTCCGTAGAGAGATGACGTCAAAGAAATTCTCCACTACAGCATTAGACAAGTCAGAAGAGGCAGACTCCATATTAATTCTGCTTGCTCTTTAATTTCAGGAAGTGAGTTCTGAGCCTTATGGATATGTTCAGGCAGGAGCTCTGTGTGATCTCAGAGTAGCTGAAGGGCATCAGATGCCCTATTTCTGCCACTGAGATATGCCTCAGCAGCCAAATAATAGATTATAAATCTCTGAAAGCATTTTTCAGTCATGCACTTTTACTATATCCCTAAACCAAACATAAGATTTCAAAGAGCATAAAAATCACTTGTACTAGAGTATTTTGCAGCATAGATAATACTGTTGAAACTCAGTATACTGTCATTTTGACACAAGTAATTGGGCATGGAAATGCACATATACAAAAAGAAGAAAAAAAAAGGAAAAAGTCTTTATCGCGTGCCACCACACAGGATGTGTAGTATAGAGTTACAATTGTAATAATCCATCACTGTCTTTCTGTATTGAAATTGAAAACAAAAATTATGGTGTTTGGGCTGCAAAAATAAAATTGAACACCTGTGGTACAGTTACGTTATTGGGTTATATTGTAGCTGGTATGTCTGCAAAATTGAACTCTTTTTCTGTTCCACTTCCAATTTATTGCTGAGTAAAAAAGTCAGTTTGTGAAGATGAGGACCTGCCTTTTTGTAACTAAAATGTTGTTTTACTATGAACGATTTTGGTGCATATTTATCATTCCCTGCAACGTTACTTCTGACAAAATACAGGCGTTTCTTCTGTCTTGTTTTTCTTAGTTTCTACCAAAGGGGTAATTGCATTGCTGATGGCTTGCAAAAATTCTTCATTTATGTTTGTAAACTGGAATATAGCCATTTGTGCAGTGAAGGCAGCATGCACAGTAGGTACAGATGAGGGATGTGTGTTCATTCCCCCAGTTCTAGACAGCTTCTAGCTGGGCTGCAGCCAGAAGAGAGCAGGGTGTGAGCCATCAGCTGTGACATGCTTGAAAGGTGATCTTAATGGAAAACAATTTACTTATGGGCACGGGCAGTTTTAATTCTCAGGGAAAGCAGATGCTGTGTTTTCTTTTAGGGTCAGTGGGCATTAGGGATGCTTTTGCTCTCACTGTTGCTGATGTTATCACCTAATGGAGTTTCAGCCTTACCCTAAGTGCAATGTTGCAATGTTACATACTTCTGTCGCATCCTGGTCACTGCTGGGGAGGGGATTGTTTTGTTGATCTATGACATTATTAAACAATGTGTTTTCACTTTTTGTATACTAGTACCTTTCGGTTTAGCAACAGCAAAGAAATCTTGATTTGCTTTATGAAGAACAGCGACCATACACTTTGCATAAGGTCTTTAAGAAAAATATAAAAAACTAAAGTGACTAATGACCACTGAAATGTTTCCCTAGAAAATGGGGTTATCTAAAACAGTAACCATAAATAAATCAGATATGCTACAGTTCTCTTTTTTTCTCTTCCTTGTTTAGTTTTGTAATGCTTAGAAAATTTGCTGCAGTGCTGGTGTTCTTTTGCTGTTGAAAGAGTAGTACAATATTATTTCGACAGATTACTTAGTATTTTTAAAATAGATTTCTTCATTTGTTTTCTACTGCTTTATCTTGTGCTCTTGGTATTTGCTAAGAGCATAGCATTAGTGAAATCTATCTTTGAATTAGTGGTGCATATTTTCATTTTTGCTGCCCGATGCGGCAGTGACATGAGAAGTTTGTCTTTCTGTTGTGGCTGGACAGTTGCTGTAGAAATTTAATTTTTGAGAAGGGGGGAAACTATTAGTTGAAGAAACAACTTATGCTTTAGTGCTTTTGGGAAGTCCTTTCAGTCTTGCAAAAATACTATTCATTTTCTTCAGCACTTAATATCTTGTATATAATTAGTCCATTAAGACACTTGGAAGGTGGGATGTGATCTATTACATCTAAGTTTGAGTCCATTTGAATCCATATACACCTCTTTTTGCAAAAGCCCTATTATAACAGCTTATTTAACTAAACCATGATGGAACATACTACTTTAGAGTATTTCAGATACACTTGGGCACTGTTTTTGGCCTGTCAAGTAATTTGGTTATATGTCAACAGTTCAGATCTGTGTGTCTTGGAAACAAGATATAGTGATCATTTTTGGCAAGACTGGATGCTTGTTTGTCAGTTTGGGATGACACTAAGCTGAAGTTTGGCTTTCTGGTATAAGTGACTTTTTGTTTCTTTGGTTGGTTGGGGACTAGCCTTTTTTTCAGTTGCTTATTTTCTCATAGCAATATATATATTTTTAATATATTTTTGCCATGTCCTGTTTTACTAGGCACTTTACAATGACAGGAGTATTTTTGGTGGAAGGAAATACAGCCATGATACCTCTTTCATCTAGTTTTTTTCATAGTTTATCATAGTTTTACTTCTCAGATCCCAGCCACAAAAAAAAAACATATGCATGTGTAGTCCCTCCACAAAATGCTTTCCTTATTTCATCTGAAAGTAGCTACAATCTGCAATCCTTGCAGCTGAGCAAGAGGAGGCTTGAATGCTCTCCCTGTAGTCAGAAGGTTGCAGTGTGTTCCACCTGCCCTGCTGTCATCTCAGGTCTGCCCTGTTCCAGATGAGGCCAAATATTAAGGTTTTGAGTTATACCCAATTTGAAACAGAACATGCACATGCCAATGAGCAAAACCAAAACTTCTAAAGAAAAACTCAATTTCATAGACATTTTCTTTAAAGTAAGAAATTTGGAAGCTAATGTTTATACATATTCCACTTTCACCAAATGTCTGTTTTTCAGGGTAAAATCTTAAACCGTCTATTGGAAATACCTGTTCTGTGTCTGTGCTGAAGGATCACAGTCCATCAAAATGTAACTTTGAAAATCCATTATCCACAGCAGGCCCGTGAGGACATTTTGTATATTCATTAAACAGCAGTTGTAAATGTTCGCTGAAGTGCCTAAGTCATGCCACAGAGTAATACATCTCTTCCTCTACACCTGTAAAACTTCAGATTATGTTTTGGTAAATAAGCACATAAATGTGATTTGTTTATTTTTTGATCTTCTGACAGATAAACAGTGTTGCTACCAGGAAATGTCAAACGTATTTGTGCCATTAAAACTACTTTCTCCCAAGCAAATAATCAACTCTTTAACACCTAAACCAGATACTTTTATTTTTAAATTGATTCTCTTGTAAACCTGGAAGAGTTCTTAGAATCACTAATGCGGGTAAGTTGTTAATTCTCTTTGAAAGCTATTCACAGGTGATATGTTAGCTGAGCTTTGAAAATTTGTTTTGTTGTTTTTTTTTTTCCTGAACCAGCATCTCAACAACACCATCATTATGCTGTTACGACTAAAGTTTGTATTTACCTGAGATTTTGCATACTATAATAGGTGAGCTCAGTTATTTGATACGTGTGGTGGTTTTTGACTGTAAGTTGTCCACTTGTTTGTGCTTTAATCTTACCATGCAGCAAAAACTGATTATTTCCCTTCATTGAATTGTTATTGAGATGGTACTTCTTAATAATGAGAAAACTTGTAGATAGAGTATATTACCACATTAAAGGGTTTGGAATATTGAACAGCACAACTTCAACAAGGATATCCTTGGGCTGAGCAGGATGATAGCAGCAGCAAAGCAGAACAGACCCATTTAACCATTACTGGTTAACCAAACTTTGCAGCCCATCACTGAGTTTCCAGACCTTATTTGCAAATCAGACAATGTCTCTTTTACAAAACATCACGCTGGAATGTTGCGTCTGTGCTTGATTTCTGCTGCTTTTTAATCACAACTAATAAAGTTTGATCATACAAACATATTTTCCTAGGAGAGCAAAACAAAGAAATCAGCAGATACCAGCTATGGTTGAGATCTGCCTTTACCAAGTACTGAATCTCACCCTGATATGAAGCAAAGTGCACCAGAAATATGACCATAGGGCTCCAGGAGGTGCTGGTGAGAGAATACAGTATAGCATGGAACCTTCTGTAGTTTGCTGAATTGAAAGATGTGTGGGGAATTAACATTGCTCAGAGGATGGACATTTGTGATGTCGAGGCAGCTGCTGGGAAAACATTAGGATGTTTCCCTATATATGTGGACTATATGCAGAGGTGAAGTAGCTACAGATGGAGACTGGAAGGGTAAAGCAGTGGGCAAGACTGAGTACCCACAGTAAGAGAGAAAATGATGGAAGAATCCAGAGTTCTGTGCATATGTGAGGAAGAGCTTGAAACTGTCTTGAAGTGAGCTCAGTTTCTATAATGGATTTCAGTGTCATTCTTTTAATAATTTTATTTTTATTTTTTTTTACAATATGTCCTATTCTTTTAGAGTCCTTTAAACAAGGTTTATTTTCTGGTATTTGATATAATTATCAAAGGAATGGATTTCTGGCTCTCTGAATTGGCTTGCTCTTATGATTTGCGTCTCATGTATTCATTGCACTCTCTCCAGCGTGTATGTGGAGAGTGTGGAAAACAATTTTTTCTTGTGGGAAGTAGTTTTATCACTACTTAAAAAAGCCAACTTCAGGAAGGTGGTCTACTGAAACAGCTCCCTGTACCTAACAATTTGTCTTTTAATACACAGCATTGTGCCAACCATACAAAGAATGAATTCTTACTGATTCAGAGAGGACCCTGTTTCAAAGCTGTCCTTGAAATGCTCCAGTATCTGTTGTCATAAAGGATGTTCTGCCAAAGTAGTAATAGTCAGTCCTGCGGGAAGCCCCAGAGGTGGAACATCTGAATTACGATATTGAGCAGGGACAGGGAGGAGGGAAAGTGAGTAGCCTACCTCCCAGGAGGTGTTTCCTGGAGGTGGCTTTACTTTCCAGCTTGGGAACTAGGTACAATTTTCCCAGCTGGTTTTATTAAAGAATACTGAACCTTTTTCCACACAGTTCCATTTTCATGTTTCCACTGTTTCAAGTACACACTGGGGGAAAAAAATGGAAGTAAAACTTCTTGTATTGCATTTGTCCAAATTTTCTAGTTTCTCAGAGTTAAGCAGGATTCAGCTGATCTGCAGGAAGGGAGGGAAATGCTTGTGGTCTTACAGTCCATGAGATCTAAAATTTCTCTGGATCAGTATAGGAGAACAAGAAAAAGTCGTGAGAGGTAGTCTCAAATGGCAGGTCAAATCAATAGTTTTCTAAATTATTACACAGTTTTTAATGTGGTGGGTTTTTTTGTTGTTTTTTGTTGTTTTTAATGTGCTTTCTCTTTGCCTTTTCTCCCTCTAAAATTTCATCAGACCTTATAGTGTCTTTCCAGAGAAAGCCCAGAGAATTTAAAAATATAATGTCAAAGTTGCCAAGTCTTGTGCTTGATGAAAAAGAATATAGCTAAATGTCGTCTTATTTATGGAAAATGATGGCTTTAGCAAAATTTCTTCCCTTGCTTATGTTAGAGATCACAGTGCTTATGCTTGGTAAAGTCTCACAGAGCCACAAACAAGTTTTGTGCTAAATTTAATTATTAAATATACAGCAGAGTTGGAGAGTGAATGGAGCTGGGGTTTTTTGCTTTGTTTTGTTTTGTTTTGGTTTTTATTTTGGTGTTGTGTTGGTCTTCACTAAACCTGTAACTTCAGCAGAGTAGCAGAGGCTTATCACACGGTTGCATAGGCTCCCCTTGCACTCTCTTAATGAACAAATGAGTTGCAGAACGAACCTTATGGGAAGATGCCCCAATATAGAAAAAGCAAACGTGTTTGGAGACACAAAAAACATCAGTTTGAAAAAAGAAACTAAACCAAAAAATGCTCTCACAAGATATTTATGCAGTTATATGAAGATGTATTAGCTAGCTTCATTCATGCATAAAATTGAATGCATTTTCATTTTAAGTTTTCCCACTCTCCTCTCCTCAGTGGGATATATGCAATCAACACAATTTATGATTGGAGTTCAGGATTTTTGTGAGATAAATCAAGTTCATTTTCATTTCACTATTTCAAGAGAATTACATCAGAGCATGGTTTTATAGCAAAAAAAAAAAAAAAAGTATTGGAAACCACCACAAAGAACTTGTAGTAATTACGGCTATAGCAAAACTTGAAAGCCAGTTTATTCAGATCAAAGATCTTAACAGGCATGATTAGATTATGAGCAGAAGCAGGAAGCACGGGAAAACTTTGGGTTATTCTGAAACCTTTCAGAAAGGTGGTGTCTGCAGGGGCACCTGTGTTACACAACTGCTGAACTATTCTCACTCTATGTGTTGCAGAAAAGCTTATTGAATGGTGGTGCTGGGGGATTCTTTGAGACAATGCCCCAAAAGACTGTTGTGTGGCTTCTGATAACATTGATCACACTAGGTTGTTTTTTCATCTTGTAAAGTACTACGTGCATAGTAGGATTCCATTTGTGAAGAATAATATTATGCATTTATGACTAAAATGTAAATTTTGTTTATAGTCATATATATGCCTCCACAGGTGCTAAAATAAATGTTTCAAATTGTCAAGTACTAAAAGTTTATTTCCATATTTTCAATAACTATGGCTCGGTCCATTCAGATGTGTGATTTGTGTTTCTTAGGAAAATAGGATTCTTTATTAAGTGTTATGGGATCCTGCAATCAGAGATGAGGAAAATAATCAATTTTAAAGCACAGTAAGTAACAAAATTAGGGTGGAAAAACTAAACAGTACACAATCAGTGAGGAAGAGTGACTTCAGATGCAATCTTAGAATTGCACAATTGCTATGCACATTGTTATGCACATACTTAGAAGTTTTGTGGCTGAAGGTAGTTATTTTTTGCCACTGGAAACTTGACAGTGTATGACAGAAGGCAGATTTCTTAGAAGTACCCTTGGCAAGAATATTTCATTTTATTAGATAACCATCTCTTGTTATTTCTCTAAGCAGCCTAAAAATATTTGTCAGTTTCTCTAAATTTCACAAAAGCTACCACTATATTTGTAATGGCCTAATACCATAAAATAATTCTTAGTAACTATTATTAGTGATCATCTTTTATTGTCTGACTGTGCTCATTCTGCACTGTCCTTTTGTCTGTGCATACATTTTCTGTGTTGTATACATGACTGTATGTGATGTATAAGTGAGGTTTCAGTAGTATAGTCATCTCGCTAAATGATAATGAAGGGCCCAGCTGCTGATATGAACATTATCAGTTGTTGTCAGGGTGACTATTAATATACCTCTTCTGAGTATCAGTGGGTCTCCTCTGATCCAAGACTGTTCTGGGAAAGTTTCTTATGCTATAATTGTTGTATAGTAGAGAGATGGATATGTGGAAGAATAGTTACCTGAAGAACGCTGAAGGAGAGCTGTGCTACTCTTAGAGGTAGGAATTGTAGAAAAGTTCAGGTAGAACCACATTGTCTTTGGTAGCACGTAGGTAGCATTTGTGTTCTGCTGCTGATAATGGTATGAGGGCCTGCGCTGGCTGTAACGTGTAAGTTACTGTCCAGGTCCTGTGTAAAGGCCCAAGTTCAACAGATGTCACTGGCCATTCTATAGTACATCAAGCACTGTCATCTCTTAATGACGTAGATTTGGTAAGCTGTAGCATTTAAATATAATTCTGCAATATTATGTGATCAACAGCCATATGTGAATTACATGATTGCAACATCGTCAGGTACAATTACTCAGTTGGCAACTTCAGACTAAAACGTTGCTTTGTAAAGTGGTGCCAGGCATTTTGATTCCTCCTAACCCTCCTGTGTTACAGGCTGAGACAAAACTGTAATTTCAGAGCCTTTCATCTTACAAGCACAAGTTTATGCTGCTTCTCTTTCGCTATAGAAATCAGTAATACTTGCCTATACTCAGTCCTGTGTTTGAGCCAAAAATGAGTTGACTGTACAGTGAGTTCAAGGTGAAACATTATTCTACTGTGAAGCTATTGAACATATTAAGGAAATAAAAGTTTTCAGGGTCCATTATACAGTCTGATGATTTTGACACGTTTTGTTTTCCCTGAGGCTGTAAAGTTAAGATTTGAGCTATTTAGGAATATAAGGCTGTAAAAAAAATCAACTTCTGTCATCTACCATCTCAGGCATCTTCTAGAAGATGTTAAATCCAGGAAGAGAATATTTTCTCTATGACTTCTTCCTCACTTCTTCTCATATATGTGTTTCCTTTCCAAATTGAGACAACATTTCTAAAGTACACTTAGTTAGGAGGAAGCATTGAGGCTTTTGAGATGCTGTAATCAAGAAAAAATCATTTCAGTTTCGTTAAACCTTCTTTTGTTGCTGTGTGGCACTCAGCAGCTTGAGTTTGACTTTTCAACGGAGGAAAACAATTTATTTAAAAAAAAATAAGAAATAAGTCATGTTTGATCTTTTCCAGGGCAAGCTGTCCAAAGTATTTATTGTATAAACCTAAATTTTCAAAAAGCGGTTGCCGGTGAAGAAGCTTGACTTTTTACCCAGGGAAATCAGTATTATATCTTAAGATCTTAGCAGCATCTTTTATGTTCATTATGGTGCAAAATAGTTTTTCTAAGAAGTGACAGAAATGTCAGACTTCCCTTCAGAACTGGGCCAGATTTTTATGCTGGTGATAACTAAGCAACGATGGAGTGCAGTTACTTTCAAAGCCTCTTTTTGGTGCCTGAATTTTGAGGTGTCTTCAGACCTTGCCTTATCTCCTTGTCATCTCATACAGAATGCACAAATTACCGGTAGCAGCCTATTGCTTTAAGGTACAGCTCCCACTGGGATTTGGGAGACTCTGCTTGAGACCAAATCTCAGAGACTTGCCCCTTCCCTGTGAGTGGGAGCTGGCTTGCAGAGCCACCTGCCTTAGCCTGCCCCTTAGCTTGCCCGCTCCCCTGGTTGCCCGAGGCTTTTAGAAGTTGCCCTCGGGCCCTTCTTCCTAAAAGTAGCTCTCACCTCTTGTCTTTCATTCCTGTTTAGATAGTAAACTCGTGGGATGTGGGCTTTCCCTTTCTATGTGTGTGTACAGCCAGAGATAATTTGATGGAATAGCTGTCAGCAAAAGGCTTCAAGCCGAGGGAGAGGGGACCTGCTGGACTATTGGGTGGTGTCTACATAATTCATGCTGTGTTTGGGAGGAAGAAGCAGCAGCCCAGGTTCTGTCACAGCAACCCTCTGTGGCCAAATTAATTTTGTTTATTGCAACCAAATTGGGCTTATGCTGATGTACTTTACATTGTCCTGCGATGGTTAATGGAGGTGTAAATTGAATGGCCGTATCAACTGCAGGGATTGCAGCTGAGAGAACAGGAAGCTCTTAAACAGCACTAGCTTGATCCCTTGCTGTTGTCTGTGTGTGGGCTAATACCTGGGAGATCATTTTTGTGAATGATGGGATTAGTCAACTGTTCACATAGGATTTTAAAATTGAAATTTTTTTCTGCTTTTGTATTTCATTCCTTGTATGCCCTTTGCATGCAAACCTGGAGTTCCTGATAGAAAATTACAGCTCCAGTCCCACAAATACTGACTTTTCTATTATTCATTGATTGTCCCTGGTGGCACACTGCAGGGATGCCAGGAGACTGTGATTTCTGAATTTGGAGTTCTGCCTGCGGACAGAGGACTGAGCCTCAGCTACTGTGAACGCCAGGCAGCTCTCAGATGAAAAGGGTTCTCTAGCCTGCAGTGAATAGCAAATACGTTGTCTGTGTTAGAGACAGGCTCTCCTAGCCTGTCTACAAGGTAGATAAAATCAGATAAAACTGGAAAGAGAAGGGCATAATGCATGCAAACAAACATAATAAATAACAGCATTAGGAGTGGTTGGTTAGAGCAGCTTCTAAGGGACTGAGAAGTGTGGGGGGGGTAAATCCTCTGTCAGAGGCAGTAATTAGATGGCAGGTGTCTCCATCCTAGATGAATACTACTGTAAAACAGACACCCACAGCATCTATCTTCTTTGCCTTGGTTTGGGAAAAAAACCACCATCACAAAAACTGCTCTTCAGTTTTTTTAAGAAAGGTGCTAGGTGCCACACTCCTAATGATTCTAAGCAGTGAATTTAGGCTGGAGGAGTTGTTACCCATTAGAATGATGTAAAGTGCATAAACATCATTGCTTGGTATTTTATACACCCTTATCATTAGTGTTTACTCTCTCAAGACAATTTCCAGACCTGATTCATATATTTTTTAACTTATGTTGTTGATGGGTTTACTTTTTTAAGTAAAAGAACAAAAATGACTACTGCAGACCAATTAAAGCTCAGGAGAATAAAATAAATTTTAAAATCATGTTTCAAGTAACCTGCAATACCTCTGTGATACGTTTTTAGTAATGTAAGAAAGAACTCTAATTGCTAAAATAAACTCATCAATGTCCTTGCTTCTGTTGTAATTGGGAATTTGGGCCACCATTCTCAGCATGTAGGTGGTAAAAATCTGTCATTCAATCTGGAAGCTGTAGGAACATACAATGTGTCTCCATATGAATCCCCATTCTGTTTTGTGCCTGTCCAGAGTGTGGACAGTTTCCTTTAACAAGGACTGTTGAACAGTTAGTCTCATTTACAGCTTCAAAAAAGTGGAAGGGTTACACCATTGCTTACCGTGACATACTTGGCACTCTAAAGGATAGTGCTATCTAGGTTGGGTAGCTAGCTCCTGTCCTTTTGCTAGGCTTCTCATTAAGAAATCTTCTAGAAGATTTATGTATCTGACTTCAAATTTCCTTGATACCTAAAGCAGAAATGCTAAGAGCCAAAAAAGGCCTTTGGAAAGCGTATAAAATTGGCAGCCACACAGTAAACATGAAACTTGGTTAGCGATGGAAAGGACTCAAAAACTACATTGTTGGCAATACTCAGTTGCAGGAAAAGAAATTGTCTAGACCTAGTGAATGTTTTCCATGGGTGTTCAGTCAGGTGTGTTCCGTATAAAAAAAGGATGGCTGTGATAGCAAAAATTGTAGCTGTTAATGTGCTAAAAGACAAAGTAAATGGATGGTATGAGAAAAACATTTTGGAATATTTCATTTGTAATGTCCAAGGCCAGGGAGCAATGTCTGGTTTTTGCATATTTATATTTTGCATATAGAAGTGATGAGGAAAGATGTGTTGGTGGAAGGAGAGTGATTAAAACAGAAGTCCTGAAACTTAAATGAGCAATTTTTCATTTCCTCTGCAAGTTCTGTTCTAACCACTGGATCATGCACAGAAATTGCAG